>CM076580.1:679877562-680183294 GCA_034641835.2 Pinus albicaulis | reverse complement strand
AAAAAAGAGCAAAAAGGGCTTTGCTACAGTTGTGATAGCAAATACACTAAAGGTCATAAGTGTGCTGAGAAGAAATTATTTTACATAGATTGTGAAGAGGAAGAAGAAAATGAACAAGAAGAGGATATACACCAGGAACCAACCCTAGAAGAGGAAGAAATGAATCCGAACATATCGTGTAATGCATTGGCAGGAATTACCACTCCTCAAACTCTCAAGATAGAAGGACATATCAAGAAGAAAAAGGTAATAGTGTTGATTGATTCAGTAGCACCCATAATTTTATTCATTGTAAGGTAGCCAAGGAATTGAATTGTTTCCTATACCCAGCACCAGAATATCAAGTGATGGTTGCAAATGGAAGAACTATAAATTGCTCTGGAAAATGTCATAATATCAAGCTAACCATAGGGGAATATGTATTGAATAGTCCAATGCTTTCCATTCCTATGGGAGGTGTTGATGTTGTACTAGGAGTACAATGGTTACAATCTTTGGGGACGGTAGCTTTTAATTTTCAAGAACTTTTCTTGAAATTTTTTTCCGAAGGAAAGGAAGTCGAATTACGGGGTATTGAAGGGAAGCCAGGAAGGATAATAAGCTCTAATGTCATGACAAAGCTTCTAAAGAAAGAACAACGAGGCGTAATTGCACAATTATGCTCACTAGAAGTTCCGACATCAAAATCATCTATTTCTGCAGATCTCAAACAAGTCTTGGACAATCATTCCAAGGTGTTTGAAACTCCCAAAGGACTCCCACCTATTCATGATCATGATCATGCTATTCATTTGATTCCAGGAAGTGTTCCTCCAAACATCAGGCCTTATAGATATCCTTACTTCCAAAAGAGCGAAATTGAACGTATGATCGCAGAAATGTTAGAGGCGGATGGATCATGGCGAATGTGTCCGGATTATAGGGAGCTCAATAAGCTCACCATTAAAGACAAATTTCCCATTCCTGTGATTGATGAATTATTGGATGAATTACATGGAGCAATTTATTTTACCAAGTTGGATCTTCGTTCGGGATATCATCAAATTAGAATGAAGACTGAAGATATTCCAAAAACAGCATTTCGAACTCATGAGGGTCATTATGAATTTTTGGTCATGCCTTTGGCCTTACCAATGCACCTTCTACATTTCAAGGGTTGATGAATTCCATTTTCAAACCCTTCCTTAGAAAATTTGTGCTAGTATTTTTGGATGATATACTAATCTACAGCAGGTCTTGGAAGGATCATGTTGAACATGTTGACAGGGTGCTCAAACTATTGCAGGAGAAACAATTATATGCAAAAAATTCCAAATGTTTCTTTGGAGTACAAGAGGTGGAATATCTGGGTCATATTGTATCTCACGAGGGGGTTAAAGTGGACCCTAACAAAATTAAAGCCATTAAGGAATGGAAAGTTCCCACAACCATAAAGCAGTTGCGAGGATTTCTCAAGTTAACAGGGTATTATCGCAAGTTTGTTAAGAATTATGGGAGAATAGCAGCACCTCTAACAACATTATTGAAGAAAGATGCATTTTCATGGACTCCTGAAGCAACTAAGGCCTTTGAACGTCTTAAAGAGGCAATGTGCCTAGCACCGGCCTTAGCTACACCAGACTTCACAAAAACCTTTATTGTGGAATGTGATGCCTCAGGAAATGGAATTGGTGCAGTTTTAATGCAGGAAGGAAGACCCATTGCTTTTGAAGGTCGTCCAATCAAAGGAAAGTATTTACAGAAACCTATTTATGAGAAGGAAATGTTAGCAATACTGCATGCACTAAAGAAATGGCGAACTTACCTAATGGGAAGACACTTCAAGGTAAAACTGATCATGATAGTCTTAAACACTTTTTGGAACAAAGACTATCTTCAGAAGAGCAGAAAAAATGGGTCACAAAGATGTTGGGTTATGACTTTGAAATAATCTACAAAAAAGGAAAGCTTAATGTTGTTGCAGATGCACTCTCAAGAAAGAATGAAGAGGTGGAAGCATTGCTTTCTGCCATTTCTATTATCCAACCAGATTGGATAACTGAAGCAAGAGATGAATGGAAGAAGGACAAAGATGTATGGACACTCATTCAAAAGTTGCAGCAAGATCCTAGTACATCCGATACATTTAGTTGGAAAAATGATTCCTTATGGTACAAAGATCGCTTATATCTTTGTAAGAATTCCCAACTAAAACAAAAGATTCTTCGGGAATTGCACACTTCTCCCTTTAGGAGGACACTCAGGATTTTTAAAAACTTACCACAGGGTGAAGAAAGAATTTTTTTGGGATGGCCTTAAATCTGATATTCAAAATTTTGTGGCGGAATGTTTGGTTTTCCAGTAGAATAAAGTGGAAACAATTAAGACCCTGTGACTTCTACAACCTTTATCCATTCCAAGTCAACGTTGGGAGGAGATTTCAATGGATTTTATCACAGGTTTACCTAAGTCTAAAGGAAAGAGTGTCATCATGGTGGTAGTTGATAGACTTACCAAGTATGCACACTTTTGTGCATTATCTCATCCATTTAAAGCAAGCACAGTTGCTACTACATTTATGGATAGAATTCAAAAGCTACATGGAAGCCCAAGGGTTATTGTGAGTGACAGAGATCCCATTTTTACTGGAAATTTTTGGACGAAGTTATTTTCTTGTTTGGGTACTCAATTAGCTCATAGCTCATCTTATCATCCTCAATCTGATGGTCAAACTGAGATAGTAAATAAATGTTTGGAAGGTTATCTTCGTTGTTTTGTATCTGATAAACAAACACAATGGGTCAAGTGGTTACCTCTTGCTGAATGGTGGTATAACACTTCCTTCCATACTGCAGCAAAAATCACCCCATTTATGGCACTTTATGGATATCATCCACCATCCATCACATCATCTTTAAGAGAAAATTCGAAGGTTCAAGCAGTGGAAGATCACATCGAGCATCAGCAAGAAGTTCTCCAACTCTTAAAGGATAACCTGAATTTGGCACATAATCGAATGAAACAACAGGCAGATCAACATCGTAGCGAGAGAAGTTTTGATGTAGGAGATTGGGTATTTTTACGGCTACAACCATACAAACAAATGTCCCTCAAGCAAGCAAAGAAGGATAATAAATTATCGCCAAAGTACTATGGTCCTTACAAGGTGTTGCAAAAGATTGGCACTATGGCATACAAATTGGAGCTTCCTGCTTCTTCGCGAGTACATCCAGTTTTCCATGTTTCATGCTTAAAGAAGGTTATAGGTGAAAATCTTCCAGTTCAAACAGTATTGCCAGAACTCGATGGGGAAGGGAAAATCATATTGGAACCTGAAGCAGTCATGGAAAAAAGAACTCGACAACTACGGAATCGATCAATTTCAGAGTATCTCATCAAGTGGAAGAACTTACCCACTCAAGATTCTACATGGGAGGATGAGAATTTTATACAGAAGCACCCGGAGCTACTCAAGTGTTGAGGACAACACTTTTTTTGAAGGAGAGGGGCATGTTAGGTCCCTATATCACTAGTATAGCCCCTTATTATTGTTAGTGTAAACCCCTTATTGTTATTAGTGTACCCTTGTAACCCCCCATTTTGTTATTATTGTGCCCTTAAATTATTATTGTTAGGTCGGCTAGGATTACATTGTGGCCCACTAGGATTATATTATGGCCCCATGGACTCCTATATATAGAAAGGAGGTTTTGTGAATTGTATCATCCAAGAATTGTTCATTTATGTAATGTATTGGAGGTTTCCCCCTCGAAGTGGCTTATTTCTAAGGCGTTTATATCTCTTTTCTTCTATTTTTGAAGCTGGTTACACAACACATATCCTACCATTTCTCCTATGTATATGATATCTTCTGGCATGTATGGACCCTATAGATATCCTAATCCATGGGTCATGTTGCTTTCCCTTATAGAGGATAATCAATCTAGTGAGAACCCTCTGCCACCTATTGTGGAAGATATTTCCTCTCCAACAGTCCCGTTAATATCTCCCAATGCTGGTAAAAAACTCATCCCAATATGGAATATGATTAGGTTATTTTTCCCACACAAGGCATCCCTCCACTTCTTCCACATGACTCCCTTGATGACTAGCCTCCTCGGTTGGTCAACTTGGCGGTCATGGATCTATCCACTAATAATCATAGGGAGGTTATGCCTCTTTCTGCCTCTAATATACCCGATTTGGAACATGTAGAGCTTGACATATTAAATCTTGAATTGAAGAAGGGGGAATCTCCTCGACCTTCCTTGGAACTGCCACCCATGGACCGAGTCAATTATTAGGTTTCGAATACTAAAATTTCCACTAAATAGTATAACTCCTCACCACCCATCAATGAGCACCATGTACCTTCCTTTTTTCTTGATCCAACTTTAAGTCCACAGGGAAGTTTTGAAAGTAAGCCTATGTTAGATTGTTCCTGGCATGGTCAAAATTTTCGGATTGGGAAATTTGACTTCCTTTGGCATGGCCCCACTTTGGTGAGCCATATGGTTCCCTTACCCTCCGTGAGCTTGCATATAGAAACCCTTGGCATGTGCCCAACTATCGCCACACTTTAGCATGACCTTCCAGACTGAGTTGCGCTTATACAGACTATACATAAGAGTGTAATTTTTTTCCCCTTTTTGGTTTAGTGTGTGATGTGAGTATTTATCGTGCCTTATTTGTGCCATTATCCAAGAAATTAATAAAATTCAGAAAACCAAAAAATATAGTTGTTTTTTTCCCTTGTCCATGATTATTTCTTTCATTATGTGGTTTAACCATGGGTGTAGTCTATCTATATGGTTTTTACAGGACAAGGTGGCATTTCTATCGCAACATCCATTAGAGCTTAGGTGTGTTTCTCTTGAGCTAGCATATAGGGGTAGGTAATTTTCTGCAATTTCTCATTTTGACTGTGTTGAAGCCTCGAAAATCGCTACTTCAAACATTGGGGAATAACCACCCGGTCGGGACCTTAGGACAACTCCTTTTCCGTTTGGTGTGGTGGCTCCGATTGGATTGATAGGACCAGTTTCCTAATAACTTAAAATAGGTTGGTAATGGAATGATTGGATGGGTGGAAAATGGGACTAAAATGACTGAAATAATCTATTCTAATTTAATCTATAACTGATAAATAATTCTAAAAACTAACCCGGGTATCAAATATGAATACAACTTTAAAATTGTTTCAATTAAACCAATAACCATGAAAATGTATTATAATTTAATTGAAATATGCAATAACAAATAAAGATAACTTTGTTTAATAAATTAAACAGAGTTATAATAACACATTGCATTCATCATTTTATATATCATTTGCATATACTGTAAAAGATAAATATTTCTACACACTCAGAAATGATATGTATAAATAAATATGGTAAAACAAGTACATATAAATGATAGGAAATTTTAAAGAGAATATCTCATAACATAAGAAAATTAATAGTGAATAGATAGAAATACCATATCCATCTTGATACTTTTCTGATGCAATTCGATATCCAAATCCAGCAACTCCAATGTAAAACAGACTTCAAGATACATAAATGCAATTCTTAAAGGCAATTTTCCATAGAACCACCAGATGTGATCCTTTATAAAAATATAAGAGTCAATGGAGTACAGAAATGTAATCTCCAAGTCAAAATATTACAAATTCAGGACCCCTTTCTAAATGCATGAAAGGGGTTTAAATAGGTATTTAATACAACAAAATACCTAAAACTATTCCTACAATCTATCTAATCGGAAATCTAGAAACATAATTGTGATCTTGAAGTGAAACTGATTCATTTATTGTCCCTTGTATTCAATGTGCCCAGATGGAAAATCTTGAACATATCTTGGACTTCTATTGGACGAATCATTTTTGAATGTAACTTCCCAGTATACGTAGCATCAGAGAATTCAGAAATGATACAATGAATAGCATTCGAAAGGAATTTGATGACCATCTACTGAATGTGTGGCTTGATTAGATAAGTCCACATAATATCCCATGAAATTCCTTGAAGTTTGCTAATCTGTTGATTTTTATTGATTATCTCTTCCTTCCACTTGGAATCAACTTCTTTTACTTTTGGTAATTTTCCTGGGTTACAATCTAAGATCAAATTAGTGGCGTACAAGCTGTCATTAACCAATTGTGTTGTATTATTCATCAAATTTTTAGCTCTTGATATGGCTCTTTCTGATTTCATCAACTGATTTTCCCATTCCACAAATAAAATTTCCTTGTGTCTTTCCTCAATTCTGGGAAGACTAGCTTTTCTTCCTTGCTCTGTATCCTGCCATGAAAGGAATTCAGAAATTTTATCATTAGCATCGTCAATTTCTTGCCTGAGAGTGACTGCTTCATCTATCAAAGATGATGTTATTTTGCACAAAGGCTCAACTTGTGCCAACTTTAGACAAAATTCATTTAACTGCTGAGATAGAAGTTTGCTTATTTCAAGAGCTTCAGTTTTGAATTGAGCTAACTTAGGATAATCCTTGAACTTGTCCAATACTGATTGGAACATTCTCTCTTGTTCAATCTTTGCATTTTTCTCATTTTGCAGAAGATTTTGTAATTTTTCTACCTCTTGACTCAAATTTTGCTGTTTTTTCAAGGTTTGTTCATCAATCTTCTTCTTTTCAATGCTAAGCTGCTCTTCTAGCTATTTAGATCTGAGCTCTTGATCTTGCAATTGTTTTTCCAGGTGAACAATCTTTTTTTGGTTCTCTGTGGCCTATTCTTCCAACATATCTATCTGTAAGTCTTTTTGTTTCATCAGCTGGGAGACTTCAGAAGCTTTGTCTATAATTGCAGCACTATAGGCGCTTGCGTATTGAGATAATTTAGTGAGATCCTTAGATGGATTCACCTCAGAATCTTTATAAACAATATTCATAAACTCCACCTATAATGTTGAAAGTGTATCCTAATCAGTTCTCCTCCTCTTCCTCTGCTTTCTCACAACATTCCTATGCTTGGAACTGTAAAATACATCCAGAGGAGGAATTTATTCTACTTTCAACATAATTTCACCTGTGGGATGTTCAGGAATAACTTCCATATCTTGGTCTTCCAGAACATTAACTTGGGGATTATTCTGTTGTCCTATTTGCTGAGAAAATTGCTCATATTGGCTCAGCAAATTGGGAGAAAATATAAGTTCAGCAGATTCCACTACTTTTTCAGTAGTTTCCTCTCTTCCAAGTTGAGAATCTAGATTATTGCTCATATCTCCTTTCGCTGCTTGTACAATAGGCTTATTGCTTGTGTCCCCTTTCTCAGTATGCACATCGGTCTCAGTACCTGCGCTTTCTTTTCCTCTCTGAGTTGTAGATTGATGATCAATATGTACATTGAATTTATCAGCTGTTTCTTTCTTCTCAGTATCAGCTTTGCTGCTAATATCTTATTTCTACACAACAAGATTAGTTCCTGTTACTTCTTTGCCAGATGTATCTTCTTTTTCTTTCTGTTGTGACTCAGCCTCTTGCATAGGAACTCTTAATTGATCCATAGGAGCTTTGAGTAATCTTTGGCTTCTAAATAACATAAAATTATTCATCTCTTCAGCGTAAAATTTAGACTTGGCTAAGTTATAGACTTGGGACAAATTATCAGCAGAAACAAACAAATCATCGAACTCATCTGGTTCATGCTCAAATCGAGCAATTGAAACTGAGGTAGTAAAATCAAATGCCACCTTCTTTGGGTCATATTGCCTGCCTTGGACTGTAGAGAATTTAAGATCTCTGATTTTGATAACCTCCTTCTTAGCATATGTGAAGTTATTGAGAGTAAAATCTCCACAGTGGAAGGGAAAAGTAGGCCACATCAACTTTTTATTATTCTTCAAAGACCTAGACATGCCTTCAACTGTTAACTGATAGGAAATCTCTTGTGCCAATATTTTATCTGGGACATACAGAGGAAGAATGTGGGGTTCTACAATACTCCCGAAAACTATGATATACGTGAATTTTTCTTCTCTGAACCAATCCCCAATCGAGGATAAATCAAATTTAGCCTTTTCAGAAAGTCTAGGAGGGAATCAGTTGAAAATGGTTTGAAAAATAGGGATAAGGAAACCGTGACAGATTCTATAAACATGGTTTTTGAAATGAACTTTCCACAATAATTTGTGATATATATGAATAGGAGCAGGGTCTTTAGGGGTCCATTTCCATCCTAACATGGGAAATTCAGAATTGAAGCATAGGACGTCTAAAATATAGGCACAAAAGTAAAAAGGAGTAGTATTTCCTGTGTTTTTGTCCTTCCTATACTCAAGAATCCTATTGGATATCTTATCTGAAAGAATGACAGCCCAGTCCATGATTTCAGAATTTACAACAGAGTGTATTAAAGGTACCATTTTTATTGAAAACCTAGCTGAATTATCATTCCCAAACAGTCAGCACATCATTGCGGTGGCATAACAGTATGGAGGTAAAAGAGACTCCATAGAGTACATACCTGATGCCTCATTTTTGTGCTTCTCTGAAGCTCTTCTCCATTCTCTAATTGGCTCAGACTGATTTTCATTATTTGTAGAAAATTCCTTGATGAAGGCTTTGTTGTAGATTTTCTGCGGGTCCGGAAGGTGTTACATTGCTTTAATATCCTCTGCTTTAAATGACTCGAATGTTGCTCCAGAGGCTCAAACAAACGTTCTGTTTTGGATGGCCACATTGTCAATTACCCACCGAATCACATCATAGCATGGTAAAATGTTTTCCTGATCTGCAATTCGGTGTAGGAACGAATTCACAAGTGCTTGAAGAGAAGCTTCTAAATCAGAATATGAATCATACTCGTCAGGAACTGTTGCCTTTGCCACAGTGACCTTAGGCTTTTCCCTTTCAATGAGGTTATATACCTCTTCCCAGGATAATTTACCAAGACCTTGGCATGACGTGTCTGTGACCAGCTTAATTTTAGTTGGTTTCTCTTTAGGTACCATGGTGAAAACAAGGGATTTTGCAGTGACAACAGCTTTTGCTTTCCTGGATCTTCGACATTTCGGTATCTAGTAACGTTTCCCTCGCTCTGCGAATGAAAGGGTTGGGTGTTCCTTGGTTCTGTAATGGAGAAAAAGCTTTCAGAAGCGATACAAAGATAATAATGAAGACGGTTATATGAAAGATTATTCATTTATTTCTATTTATTAATCTTCATATTAAACTTAAATGCTCTTTTTAGAAGTCACACTCAACGCATTTGAAATAGAATAAATAATCATTATTTGTTTGATTTTCTATTAATAACAAACGTACAATCGGAGATGAGCGTTTTTTGAATTGAAAACATAAAAATTTCCCTTTGAATCATGCAATTGCGATGAATAAATAACATATGCGCAATGTAAAATATGAAGCTTAAGTATTAATCGCATCGAAAATTTTCAAAAGGGATAACAAATAAGATTTCATGATTTTCTCCGATTTCCGATTGCGATGATATGTATCGAATCGGCTCTTTTCAAAAGAAATGAGTTACAAACGATGTTAGTCGATTTTGCGATTGCGATTACAGTGGGGCCCATTGCATAAGAGATTATAATATCATGAGTGAATATCACTTGTTTCTCCGAAATGCGATTGCGATTGATCGCATTGCATTGGAGTTGCGCCATTGATCAAATAAAGAGATTGCATTTGCGATTTGCGATGGCGGTGGGGCCCATCGCATCGGAGATTTAAAAAACAAGTGCATTCTATACTGCTCTTCCAAAATGTGATTGCGATCAATCGCATTGCATCGAAACAAATATGAAAGTTTAAAACCTTTGCAATCTGCGATTGCGATTTTTTCAATCGCATTGGAGTTTTTGAAAAACAAATATACAACTTATGATATCTCCGATTTGTGATTGTGATTATTGTACATCGTACTTTTTTCAATTCAAATACCTTTATGTAATAAAGTATTTATATTTCATTGTATCGGAAATTTTCAATGTTGTATTTGTTTATACACACTTACTAATAAATATATGCAATATGTCTTTCTAACAGTGAACACTTATTTCTAATTAAAAAATGATCGGATTGCTTCTAAGTCTTTTATTTCTATCTAAAAAGAAAGAGGGGACCTATTTCTAAATGAAATTTATTCTAAAAATTTAGAAATGGGGAGGGTTGTTGTACAGTACAACAGACTGTCAACACTATTTGTATGCCTTAAGTCTAACCCCGTCAAGTTGCAACTTTCGCCACTTCCAATATGCATGTTGTAGCTTGGAAATATAGCTTTCCCACTCATGGATACCCTAGTTAGCACCCTCTTGCCATATTGTTGGCAATATAGTCATTTTTATCACTTTCAGAATTCCTCCTTCTGACCCGCCACGACTTCGAATTTGAGCCTCATGTCCTCTTCTTCGTATCTTTTCTGTCCATAACCCAAGTGGATTCCACACTCTATCCCTTGTGATTTCCACTTTTATGAGCGTACTTATGCATTTTGAGCCTCAGATTCTCTATTTCATTATCATCATCTTCTTGGCATATTTTTCGCATTCACTTGGTGTTTTTCCCTTTCCTAAAGGAACCGTTGTGATGAATGGACTTATTGGCTAGAATCGTGTCCACATTATATCATGATAAGTTTCACCATTACTGGAACCAGTCGCTCCCCTTTATACCTTTCATTCCTCCAGGATGAGTTTTCTTTAAGCTTTTTTTAGACTCCTTAACTTAGAAAAGATTTTCGAGTGAACTTGTCTGCTTCACGCTCGTTAAAGTATTTGAAGTGTCATCTACGCAGTATAAGTTTAACCCTTTTCTGAATTGGGATAGACTAGTTACGAAAAATGAATACCCTATTCTACTGTGTCTAATACGTTCCCCCTTGTATACTTTTATCTCTTTTTATGGCTTGGGGGATAACTTTATGAAAAAGGAACTTATGAAAAGAGAAGGGAGGGAATATCTATCTTCATTTTTCATTTATTCGATTACATCAGTGGCGTCACCCTTTAACATGAAACATGTCTATATCATTGTCTTATAGTTGGATTTTAGCTTGCCTATGAGTTGTACCATCCATATGAGACTTTTCCAGTCAAATGGAGCGTACCTCGATGCCTCTTGAATCATTGCATGATATCACATGGTGCTCATTTAGTCATGCTACCAGGTCACTCTTGTGTCACGTTGTTATGTGTTCAAGGGAAGTATCGGCCTGTGTTGGCCATCTGCAGTAGTATGTTGACCATTTTGAGTCAACGATCCTTGTATCATTTATACTTCATTGCTTCATGAATTCCTCCATACATCACATTATCCTGGTTTGTTCTGTGTTGAGTTATGGGGGATACATCAAGTCCCTCCTTCAAAGGATCTTCTCCTATCGACTTCAGCTCATTATCCAGGAGCTTGATCTAGGAATTGATAGTACCTTGGAGCTTGCAGTACTTAGTGGCAGACTTCCTCACGATCGACAGTGGGTTCACATCATTGGCTCATGATTGTTCGATTTCACTGGTGTTCGAAACCAGCTCATTCATTGACACTTATTGGATTGTACTTGGTACCTTGGGATCCATATTCCTCATTGGTGAATTACCTCACGTCTGTTACTAATTTACCTCATTGGTTGGTAATCAGGTAGTCTCTACCATTGCTCGACTTATTCTCATATATTTGCATGTGTATATTTGTACCATCGGGGTTATGTCAAAGACCCTAGGTTAGGGGCATCCTTCCCAGGCTGCGTTGGATTTATGCGTCATTTATGTACTTTGAAGGCTATCTGGGACACTTCTTTGTTTGTCATGCGTCCATAGTGCCACTGATGTAGACTGTGAAATAGATCCGCGATTATTTTTTAGTATCTATTCTCTTTCCATTGAGTCACATGGATCCACCGTGTATGTCTTTTGTGGCCATGTCTTAGTCATTTATATCATGGATCCACAGTGTATGTTTGGCGGCCATGTTCATTATTTTCTTATGAACGAGCATGGGTATGCCTACCTCGAGGATGTTATCTTCACAACTGAGACCTCTACTTCAACATTTTCTGATCTGTGATCCTAGCTTTGCATCCCCACTGCCACTGAGATCTCCAATTTTTCTTTCCATAAAATACTCATTATGACCTCATAAATTAGGGGGCATATGTTATCAACCTATTTTCTACTCTTACATCGTTGACCCCTTGCCCTCACTACTTGTTGACTTTTCTCTAGCAGGAGGGGCTCATTTTCTCAGTTTTGACCCTGAGTCATGGGCTAGCAGGCTTATGCCCGTGGCCCAGGGGCTTGAGTTGCTACCACAACCTCTTGTGTCCATGCCTCAGGCCCTAATTCATTAGTTCAGTGCTAGTAACCAAGAGAACCTTTTAAATTCACTGAGTTCCTAGGAGATGAGCTCGATTACTCATTGGTTCAATTTGGCCAAGACTGATCCACTAGAAGTTTCTTTAACTTCTCGTCATCCTGAACATATATGTTCATCCTCCATAGGCCTATCATTCACCTATTTATGTCGCAGATCATTTGTGAGGGTCAGGCTAGTCATAATTTTAGTTCTAGAGAGAGACATTTTGCTGCTGAGATCTTGATACCCCATTTCTATCTTGCCATTATCTTGAGAGCTTGTGAGGTCTCATTTTATAGGAGAGTGCTCATCATACTCTCATCTAGTGGGGAAAATATGTTGAATAATGAAGAGGAGAAGCTAGAAGTAAGGTATCGAAGCGTCATTTTGTATTAATGAAGATCTATGTTCCCTTCATGTATATGATTTTATGTTAAGATCTTGCAATTTTTTTATGATATCGTTCATATAACGATATTCTGAGGAATATCACTTGTTGTATTGGTATGGTTGTGACTATGTGTAGGTGTTGAGAAGGTGGGAAGATCGGATATATCACTCGTGTGGAGCGCAACAGATCAGCATCGAAATCAAGATCCATCCCTAACCTATGAGGAGGAAAGGAAGCTTCTTCTTCCTCACAGCATTAAACGATTGCATGAATTCTTGTGGATCATAATGGATTTGGAATCTAGGATGTCTTCTTGACTGTGCTTGTATTTTTTAGTGATCTAATGTAAAATAGGTCACGGGGCAACAACTCCTTGCAGTTTTTCCTCCAACACCCTTACATGATTAAGTTTGCCTACAATACGTAAATTCGACCCACAAAAGAGGCTATATATAGAAGTGCAGTTCGATTCAATTTCAACATCACACACATAATTTTGATATACAAGAAAAGTATGCATAATAGTGTGAAGTTACAAAATAAGGAGAATAATTTTAGAGAGGGACAAAAATCAAATTTTTGGTCTATCTATCTCTCTCACATGTGTGAAGTTACTGGGAAATTGCACTAGGTCGAAGTTATTTTGCTTCTACCAGGTTGAAGTTCTGCTCCTGCAAGGTCAAGGTTGTTGATGGAAGGATATCATTTGAAGAAGACAGAAGGGTTGACTTGGTGATTGCAGGAAGTCTATGTATAGGTCAAAGTGTCTTGGATTATCTCATGAAACTAAAAAAGGAAGAGGTTTGACTTGGTTTTCCACTAGATAGGGGTTTTTCCCTAGCTATCCGCCTACATCCGGTGTCTTCGAACTTCATGTTATGGTTTTCGTAATTGCTTGATGAACTAAGATAAAATAAGAACATAATAATATCAAAAGGGATTATCATCATAAATAAAATCTTTTTGCCTTTCTTATTTTACAACAATTCATAATCTTAATGATACCGAGGTCAATTACACTCATGTCAAAAAGTTAGCTTTGGCAATTGTCCAAGCTGTCCAAATATTTCACCACTATATCATGTTCCAAAAAACTATGTTTGTTTCAGATCAATGACATATATTTTTTCACATCAATTTCTAGGGGGGAAATAATCCAAATGGATCGTCATCTTTAGGGAGTTTTATTTGGAATTCATCTAATCTAAGAAATCCTTAGTTTTTGTTGAGCTGATATGCGACCTTCCCGCTATTGTTTCTGTATCAATTTATGAAAATTTCACTCCAGACGAGTCGTCGTTTCTAATCTCATCATCTGGCCCATGGTATGGAGACATCCTTATGTATATTCAGACCCAAACTTTTTGGTCTGATACTTCTTGCTCTGAACAATGAATCATTCAATATCAAGCCAAGAATTACATCGTCAATGATGAAAACTTCTATCGTCGCGGTATCAATACAATTTTTTGAAGGTGCCTCACCCATGTGGATGCTAAGAAAATCTTAAATGAATTCCACTTTGGGACATGTGGCGGTCATTTATCTCATTATCCCACTACACAGAAGATCCTACATGTGGGTTATTTTTGGCCTACCATATTTTTCGATTGTGTTCTCATTGTCCATAAGTTTCATGCATGCCAAAGTTATGACCATAAGACCTATGCTTCGCCTACTCATTTTCATTTTTTTTATCATTGTAGGCCTTTTTTCAAAATTTTGTATCGATTTGACAACATGTAGTTGATCTATATTTGAAAACTTGAAGGTTTGATAAAATTTGCAAGTTAAATTTTATGTCTTTTATGCAATTAGTGAAATTGTAAAAGCACATAAATTAAGTGTTTTAAACTCAATTTTGCACTATAAAAACAGAGAAAATATTACCATAAACAGTAACACAAGCCAAAAAAATGATGAAGGAGTTCACCCCTCCTAGGCTACATCTCCCGGTCTAGCTTCCAATGTTGGGCCTCTTTCATTAAGTGCTCAAATATGTGTTTACATGTATTTTAAATATTCAAAATGCAAAAATAATGTCTCCAATGGATCCAAAATAGTCAAAAACCCCTAGTTGGGCTTTTTCTGATCTCAATTTGACCAAAAACTGAAGTTATGCTCTGGTGAAGTTTTGCTGTTAATTGATATACAAAATGCACTCTCTTGTTAACCATCGTACAAATCTGCCATTTTCGGCACCATTGAGCGAAAAATTCGTCCTACGCTAGCGATATTCGCACCATATTGGGTGAAAATTTTCGCCTACTTTAATTTCACAGTGACCCCCTTGAGCAGATAAAATGGGGCCACGTGGTGTCGTTGTCACTGTTGGATCCGGGTGGTTTAAATATTCACGCCAACTATTTTAAATCCTCATTCAAATGAGGTTCGGTTCTACATTACCATGGTTATGGTAGATTTTTTAAAAATCTGTGCCAAAACTTTACTGTGCTCTTGATTGTAGTCTCGTTAACATGTACCATGGTTTCAGGTGCTGTTCAAACCCTCGTTGAACTGAGGTTGAACTCGTGTTCTATGGTGGGTTGGTTCCAACTACACGCCAATCGTTTAAAATCCAACTCCATAATGGTATAGTTTGGTTGTATCGTGGCTTGGTCTAGGGTTAGGCCCTAGACCCTGGCGTCTAACCTATGGTCTTGTAGGTATGGGGTGACCAAGGACCAAGGCTTAACCCTGGTCCTGTCCCCCAATCGCCCAACTCTAAAACTTTAAATAGTGATGCGCAACTATAGCTGTTAATAACTACCCATGGTGGAGCAGTAAGACTTCGTTTTGTGACTCCACAGGTTATGTGTTCGAACCTATGGGAGGATCGTTCAGCCCATAACCATAATTTTAATACACTATTGGGAGGCCACGTGGTGACCATCCATTGACCCACGTGGCCTCCATTCATTGGACCACCTCAAACAACAATCAATCAATCACAAAGCACCAAAAATTCAACCAATACGAAGAGGAAACTTGGTGAGATGCTATTGGTCCTAAAAATCTAGTCATCATGTCTAGTGACCCTACCCAGTCAGCATACCTAACCAACCTTCAATTTTTTTAGTTGTTTATGAAAACAATCAGAACGCGATATTGGTTTTGAGTGATTTAAGTTGTGTTGGATTCAGGGAAGCAGTATCTAAATTTTGGCACTAGTTTCGAGAAATTTTGAACACTTTTAATTTTGAGCACTTTAATGATCCATTGGATCAAGCTTTTGGACCTCCAAAAGACCATTTTCATTCAACAAACAGATGATGGTACATTTCCCTCACCCTTCCAATCTCAATTCATTTGGATTTTCTTTGATTTTTCCCTTTGAGCCCCACACGAAGGTACTCTGCGTTCACTCATTTTGAAGTCCTTGTTTTCCTTTCAAGGATGGTTTCTTGTTGCAATTCTTCAATATATACAAGAGATAAATATTCAATTAAATGAATTTGAACATTCTCTCCTTGATATTTAATTAAAGGAGGCTCATAAAATCTCAAATTTTCAACATTAACAACTGCATATATTTTCATATATAAAGGAAAATCTAACCTGAAGGCATTATTACCAATCTTTTTGAAAATATTGAATGGACCATATCGGATTGGTTTCAGTTTTTTACCTTCTCCTTCAAGTCTTTCCTTGCCAATGTGAAGCGAAACTTCATCTCCCACTTGAAAACAGTGATCCACGGGATGTTTATCATGTCTCGTTTTGTACTTGGCTTGACTCTTTTCCAACTGTTCTTGAACCGTTGATGCACCAATTGAGCTTGTTCAATGAATATTTTGGCCTTATCTATGTCACTATCTCCATCAATAGCAACATATTTCCCAAAGATAAAATCTAAAGGATATTTCTGTAAGTATCCCAAGCATGCCTCAAATGGTGATGTTTGAGTTGATGAATGCTTGGCTCAGTTGTAAGCATGTTGAATATAGTGCAAATGTTCATCCCATAACTTAGGATGCTTGCTGCAATAACCACGAAGAAGATGTATCATTGTTTTGTTCACCACTTTCATTTGTCCATCTGTTTGCGGATATAATTTTATTCTCTTTTTAAATTTTGTGTCCATGAGTCCCCAAAATATTGACCAAAATTTCCTGACAAAGTGAGAATCTCGATCACTAACAATGGATGTGGGAAACCCAAAATTTACCCATACATTTTGAAAGAAAAATTGTGCAGTCTGTTCAGTTGTAACTTGCTGCTTACAAGGCATTAAAATACAAGTTTTATTGAACCTATCCACAAATACATAAACATAATCATGACCTCTCCTAGAAATAGGTAGACCTCCTACAAAATCAATAGAAACACTTTCCCATGGACAAGAAGGTACCAAAAGTGGAGTATACAATCCCAACTTTCTATTTCTAGGATTACTAACAGCACATAAAGAACATCCTCTTACATATCATGACACACTTTCAAGCATATGAGGCCATTAACAATGCCTCTGTAATTGTGCCATTGTATTTCCTACACCGAAATGACAAACAATAAGAGAAGTATGTGCTTCCATTATGATGTAGACTCTTTCTCCCTGTCTAGTACATAGCTTTCCAAGGTGATACAACAAGTTATCATGCACATGATAATCTAATTCCTCTATTTGGTTACCTTGACACAAAGTCACATATACATCCTTAAAATCATCATCTAAAGCATATTGTTCAACATAGCTCTCATGCACGATAGAATTATGCTTAAGAATAATGGATGCACTAACAATTGGCCTAGAAATAATATCATCAACCTTGTTATAGATACATTTCTTATACCCTATCACCAAGTGGAATTGTTGTAAGAAACTGATCCATAAAGTTCCTCTCTTGTTAGAGATTTGTGTGTGATTGAAAGTATTTCAATGGTTGATGATTAGTGTGAATGATATTTTCCTTAACCATCAAGTAATGTTTCCACTTTTTTACACTTTGCACCAATGCATACAATTCGTTGTCATATGTAGGATAGTTAATCATTGCACCATTAAAACTTTCAAAATGAAAACATATGGCCTTACCATGTTGCATCAATATTGCACCCATGGCATAGTCACTTGCATCAGTTTGTATCTCAAATGATTGTCTCAATTCTGGAAGTGCAAGTATTGGTGCTTAACTGATTCCTTCTTTCAATGCATCAAACGATTTTTTTTGTTTGCCTCCCCACTGAAAAACATGATTCACACTTGTGAATGCATGTAAGGGAGTTGCAATGGAAGAAAAGTTAGAAGTAAACTTTCTCCAATTTTTAGATGCTCTCAAGAAACTTCTAACCTCTGTCACAGTCTTGGGTTTTGGCCAATTAAAAATGACTTCAACCTTTGAGGGATCTATCTTCAACTCACCCCCTCCAACAATATGACCTAAGTAGACTAAATAATTTTTTCCAAATTCACATTTAGACGTCTTTAAAAACAACTTTTCCTTCTTTAATACATCTAATAATTTCTTGACATGCATGACATGTCTTCACGAGACTTGCTGAAAATCAATATGTCATCCAAGTATACTATCACAAAATCATCTAGAAAGGTTCTTAAGAGATCATTCATAACCCACATGAATGTAGTAGGAGAATTAAAAATACCGAAGGGCATAACCAACCACTCAAACAAACCTTGATTTGTTTTGAATGTTGTCTTCGAAATGTCTCCTTCAACAATCATAATATGATAATATCCACTCCTCAAGTCCAACTTAGTGAAATAAAAAACATCTTTCAGTTGACCAAGTAAATCATCGATTCTAGGAAGAGGTTAATGGTTCTTTACCGTAATTTTGTTCAAATCTCTGAAGTACACACACATGTGCCATGTAACATCCTTCTTTGGCGCTAAAACAATAGGTGACCCACATGGCGATGTGCTTGATCGGATGACCCCTTTATCAAGCAACTCTTGAATTTGTTTCTTAATTTCTTCATTTTCGATCACTGACATCATGTGCATGCCAATGCTTGTGTAGCAACCCTGGTTAAAAATCCATGTAAAAATATATAAGACCACGATTGATGAGACATGTATTGCAAGCTGAATGTTGGGAAAAAAATCCTATCGGGTGTTCATTTTGGTTATTATGGCTAAAGGAAATGCCAAAGGCTTTAGAAAGGAAAATTTGGATTTATTAGCATTTATATATGAAATAATTGAAAATAGGAGAAAGGGAGGTGAAAGGTCATAGGTTGCATGTGAGGAGGAAAACTAAGGAAAATAATGGAAATTGAAGAAAATAGAGGCCTCATTAATAAAAAGGCATCTGAGGATCATTTGCTAATATTTTTCAGTGAATTTTTGGAGCTCTCTCATTATTCTCTCTCTCTCTCTCATACTCTCGGATACTTAGAGTTTTCTTGGATCACTCTTGGAGAGTGTGGATACTTGGTGAATTGGAGATACAAGGTAAAGGAAGAGCAGGAAAGCGCAAGCGGACATCAGGATCAACAACTACAATGAGTTTTGATTGCAGGTATTGAGTTGCATATATGTTTTCTTCATTGGTTTTGGCATGCATGTTGTATGCATGTGGATTTTCTTATCCTTTCCATTTCCTAGATAACCATGGTGTTGTGGGTTTATTTCCATTGATTGTTTTTTGGTTGTTTCTCATGATTTCTTTAATTGTGGGTTGAGTTATTAGTTCTTGGAAGCCTTTGTTGGAAAAATGCTATGGAAGCCTGACAGACAATTGTGGGTGAGTTAATAGTCCAGGAAGACTTGGTTGGAAAAATGCTCTGGAATCCCTAGGTGGTTTGATTTACTATTCCTAGAAGCCTTGGTTGGAAAAATGCTCTGGAATCCCTGTAAAAATTAGGGTTGAGTTACTAGTCCTAGAATCCTTGAATGGAACAAACACTCTGGAGCCCTAGAACAACTTGGGTAGATACCAATCCATGATGGTTGTGATGTATTACCATGAGGTGGAATCACGTGTTGAAGGTTGAGTTATTTTTGCCTCTAGAAGCCTTGGATTGGTTTTTATTGATGTGTTTGATGAGATCCCACATTCATGCTTGGAATATGGCACGGGGGTGATTGGTTGAAGTGAGACTTGGCTCAGTCAATCTATGGTTGGGTGGAACGTGGAAGTCCCATCTCCGATTGGTTTATACATTCATTAATGACAAATTCATTCCCCAGGTATTTGGTATGCAAATGTGTTGATTTATATGTGGATTATATTGTTGTTGTATCCATGATATTTCTATTGTTATTACGCTGGTTATAAGCATTTATTTTATCAGTGACAATGTATGGATCTCTCCATGTTTTTACTTGTAAATAAAATACCCAATGTATCTATGATAAAATAAGTTGTATTGTGGTTAATGAAGTAGGGGAGAAATTCTTCTTAGCGATCCTCAGATAAGTGTGAGACCCCTATGCTTAAATCCATTTTTTACACATGTAGATTCAATGTTTGTGACATGTTTAACAAAACTCATGTCATGTCTTGGAGGTGTCCAACTAATTTATTGTTGATATGATTGCTTCTGTATCATTTTCCTATTGTTATTTATCATCCCTTAAGATTTCATGAAGTTCTGAGCAGTGACCTGGGCTCTAGGATTTAAAAGGCGACTCAAATATCAGAGCCGCAGATACAGAACTAAGATTTTGGGGCTCTAGCCACAGGAATGCAGTGTTATTACTAGGGATATAGCCTCTTAGCCATAGGCATGTAGTCTTATGCCTGCAAATATGGCTCAAAGAGGCCAAAATTCTAGTGTGACCCAGGGGTAATAGGCTTGAAAGGTTAGGTTAGATCTTGGGGGTGTCATTGATGATGTACAAGGTTTGTACGTTGTGTTTATATTGGTTACACTTCCTTAAGGTCACCTATGAGGTTGAATCCCATATAGTAGCCTCTCGTCACATGTTTACCCCAGTTGGTCGGTTACTTGGGTAGATGTGGGAAGAGGGTGTTACAGAGTGGTATCAGAGCATGGTTGAACCCTTATACTGGATGGGTGGTGTGTTGGTCATGATTTTCTGTTGGTTTCATATGTGTTTAGTATTCTTGTGGTTTATATGATCTTGTTGCATCCATGTTGTGTTGGCCATGGTGGAAATGGTGTCGCAATGGAAATGTTGATGTTGTTGTTTCCTACATGTTGTCATGAGTGATGTATGCTTGGTATGCATGTATGTGATTCATGGTTGTTGTAAGCATTATAGTTTCTTATATGTTTTTCATTCTATTATTATTATGGTTACATATGTGATAAATTTTAGTTGATCAGTGTAGTCATATGCATTATGGTTATATGTATGTCTTTCATTCTATTTATCTTATGGTTACATACATGATAGATGTTAGTTAATTAGTGTGATAATATGTACATGTGTTGGTTAGTCAATCATGGTATTAACTTGATGAATATGTTATATGTTGTTGATGAGCATGTTATATGTTAACTTGTATCTATCTCAATGATTATGTTATATGTTTTTGATTATCATGTTATATGTATCATGCTAATTTGTCTTGGCCTATGCAGATGGTTAGGGTTATTACATTCAGGTATGAGATGATATAGTTGTGATATTAGGTTGTACTAATCTAGACTGACTACGCATATGTGATTGTTATGCATGAATGACAATTTTTTATGAGCTTATGATGTGAACATGTTAGCTAATTATTGTTATGGATATCATGACCTATTTATGTTTGAATTGATATGTTGAGAAGTTATATCTTGTTAATCTAGATTGATTGTGAAAACATGATATCCTCCTCTAAGATACATTAAGGTATTAGTTTTCTTATGTCACATACTTGGTGCTTGAATGTTTGATTATGTCGTCTATTTGGTGTTTGACTAATTTGGTGTCTATTACATCATCTATTTTATTTACTTAACATGGTATTTTTCTATTTGTTTGAATGTTTGACCAATTACAAGATATGAGAATTTCTCTATAAGATTCCATGAATTAATGATATTTATTTAAGACGCTTGCACTAACACGTATGCATTGAGACAACTGATATGTACTTGATTATAAGTAGGTGATAGTTGTGGCATTATGTATTATGACTTATGAATGTGAGTTGATTTTTTATTATGACACAATTTTTTGATTTGGTAAAGGTTGATTTCAAATTGATAGATATGTTGTCTTGATGTTGATACATATGGCTAACATGTGTGTTCATTTACAGGGCAGTGTGCCTGGCACAACAAGGTAAGATAATTTTTATATTGTTATATTTAATTATGTCGTGACAATTATGTGTTTATGGCAGTATGATTCATGGGATTTCATGGAAAAAGATACTGCCATGAAATATTTGAAAGCATTTGGTTGAGATTTCCTTTGGAATTATTGGGAACCATGGGGATTTGGTCATGGTGTTTGTTCCTAAGTCTCATGCTTTCATTATTTTGATTTGTTTGCACTTGATTTTCGGTCTTGATTTTGTCTAGTGCATGATCATGCCACTTTGTTTGTAGTTTTGTATTGCTATTGGTTTTCTATGGTTTTATTATTTTGCTTTTTGTGCTTTACTTTTATTTTTTGAGTCTTGGGAATTTTTTGGGAATGACGGAAGTTAATGGAGCTTTGGGAGAGCCGAATAAAACCCAATAGGTGATGTAAGACCTGGATGAAGCTTGGTGAATGAATAAGGGAAGTTGAAGGTAACAATATGACAGTCAGTTGAATTGGTTGAGTCCATTGGGTAAATGAATAGTGGCATAGTAGGTAAAGTGAATGGATCTAAGATTTTATATGCCTTGTCTATGTTGGGAATTGGTTTTCTCAACATTTTGCATATTGTGCAGATATAAAGGAAGTTATATTAACCTATACCTTATGATATATAGAAAATGTGTTGTGACCATGATTATGTTGATGTTTATATATGTATACATGTATGTATGTATGTATGTCGTGTCTTACAGTGTCATCAGGGATCATGATTGTTCAATGTTAATGTTTATATATATATGTGTGTGTGTGTGTGTGTGTCACTGTCTGACAGGGTTTTCAAGGATCATTCTTGTGGAGGAATGATTTCTTATGCAGGTGAATGGCATGAAGAGGTTCTTGGTCCTATGAGGAATCAAGTGGGAAGAGTAACTCTGATAGATCTATGAGGTCAGTATCATTTGGACATGAATTGATATTATATGCTTGTACTATGCCTATGTTTATGTTATGGACATGTAATGATGAGTGGTACATCAGTAAAATTAAAGTGGTGAGATCTATGACATGATAGGATAAGCATGGATAGTGGAAATACACTAGAATCAAGGTTGCTTGCGGGACCAATGTGTGGTCTATGGATGTGCAGTACTACTGTTCTGTAAATGTTGCGCATGTTGTATATTCATTGATTGTACCTAGGGTTATGTGTACATGTAACATATGTATTTTTGTGTACCTATGATAGATAAAATAACTTTCGAATTAATCACATAATTAGGACTAGGTCGACGTTCCGAACTAGCTAATGTGGTTCATCCTCAAGACAAGGTGGAGAGACTAATCGATCTCAATGAATAAATAGTGGAGATGCATCATTTCCCGGAAATAGCCGTTGAGAACTAGCTATTAAGAACTATCCATTAAGACTAGTTGTTAAGAACTAGCCGTTAGAAAGTTAGTTAGTAATTAATTTATTTTTAACTTACTAACTTTCCAATGGCTAGTTCTTAATAGATAGTTCTCAAACAACTATTTCCAGGCAATGATGCATCTCCACTATTTATTCATTGAGATCGATTAGGCTCTCCACCTAATTGTCCTGAGGATGAACCACATTAGCTGGTTAGAAACATCGACCTAATCCTAATGATGCGATTAATCCGAAAGTTCTTTTATCTACATTATGGATCACAAAAGTCTTAGATCTAACGTGTACCTATGATGTTATATGTATGTTGTATATGTGTTGTTGTGTGTATATTGCATGTGCAGTGCTAGGCATAGATGGTGCTATGTACATAGTGGATATGTAGTGTTGTGTATGTATGGTGCTAGGTACATGTTTTATATGTAGTGTTATGTACATATGGTGTTGTGTGTGTGTTGCACATATGGTGCTATGTACATATGGTGTCGTGTTCATGATTGTACATGTGGTGTTGTGTACATTTTACACATGTGGTCTTCTGTGCAGTTGGTGTCGTGTACATGACGTGCATGTGGTGCTGGGTACATGTGGTTTAATGTACATGGTATGCATGTGGTGTTGTGTACACATTGTACAGGTGGTTCAGTGTACATTTGGCATTGTGTACACATTGTGCTAAAGGTTTCGTGTACATGTGATTTTGTTCACATGTTGTGCAGGTAGTGTTGTGTACAAGTGGTACTTTATACATGTTGTCCATATGAAACTAGTATATGTGTGGTATTGTGTGCATGTCGTACATGTTGTGTTATAGGCATGCGAAACTATGTATGTGCATGGTGTAGTCATGGTATCACGACATGTGTATTCGTTGTGTTGTAATTTGTGTATATATATATGTATATGTATTGTGTTGTATTGTACACTGGGTGTAGGTGCATGTGTAGTATGCCAGTGTGGGTGTATGTATTGTGTGGTGCTGTATGCCTTGTGTGGGTGTACTTGTTGTACATTATGTGTATGTGTATGTAGTTGAAGAGAAGGCACTATATGCCTACTGGGTGTGACAACCGATCTATGTGTGTAAAAAAATAGCAAAGGAAAAAGTTAGGACCAATAAAGGACAAGTATCAATATTTTATTTATGTGCATGTGATCTACGATTCTAACTTATGATGGTTACATATGATTTATGATTATGGTTTATAATGATTGCATGTGATTCATGATTTTGACCTGTGAAGGTTGTGTTTTGAGCTAACCATATATGATATGTTAATACATGATGATCTGATCGAACAACTAGTTTGAGTTTTTGTGACAGGAAGTGAAGATAATTGCAAGTGTGCCTTATTGACGAGCTACCAATGAGGTATGATGTGAATTTTCAATTTATTTTGAATATAATAGAAGTTATGTGTTTGGTACAAGAAGAATAGAAATTCCCGGTTGGTTGGTTGAAACTGATTGCAAGCATTAGCAACAACAACAAAATGAATTGAAACATACAGTAGTATGTTGGTAAAGCACTTCAGAAGAAGGGCCATTTTGGGACACTGGTACCCAATAGTGTCCATTGATTCCCATGAGCATGCTACGACCGGTATGATGGATTTGAGGCAGGTATATGCCTTATTTTTTGTATCTTACGATGCGAGGAATCTTTTCCAAGGGATGTACTACTCGGGATGGGGGTGCCAGCGGAACTTGGAAGGTGAGTGACTACATGGAAGGGGTGACCGGATTGCCCAAGGGACTGTGTAGAAGAGAAGAGAAGGTTGAGGATATATTTGTTCTGGTCATTATCATTTCCGGATGAAATCATATGCACATTGGGATTTTGCCCTGGAATAATGAGCCAGTAACTGTTCACCGAGGGTACAGTAACGAAGGATTATAGCACTAGACATTGGATGCATATTTTCCTTGACATTGGATTTTGGACTTCCTGGGAAGGAAATGAATCCTGGTACTACTTTGAGGGTGGAGGTGTAAGACTCTTGACTCCCTTGTTGTTAATATGGGAATCGTATCCTTTTACTTTTTGGTTGAGAAAATGATTAAATGTGCATATGTGTATACTATTGTAAATATCGTAATGAGTTATGTTATAAAGCTCCAGTATGCGGTATTTTGTCATGTTTTCACCAAGTTTATCATTGTAAATACTACAACGAGTTGTGTTATAAAGCTATATAGGTAGTATGTTTTTTTAGCAGTTTTTTGGTTTGTAGGTCTCATTGAACACCGAGGACAGTGTTCCCCCAAGGGGGAGGGTTTTATAAAACCTAGGTTAAAAATCCATGTAAAAATACATAAGACCGCAGTTGATGGGACACGTATTACAAACTAAATATTGGGCAAAACATCCTAGTGGGTGTTCATTTCGTTTATTATGTCCAAAGGAAATGAAAAAGGATTTAGAAAGGAAAAGTTTCATTTATTGGCATTTATTTATGAAAATAATGGAAAATAGGAGAAAATGGAGGTGAAAGGTCACAAGTTGCATGTGAGGAGGAAAATGAAGGAAAATAATGGAAATTGAAGAAAATAGAGGCCTCATTAATAAAAAGGCTTTTGAGGAGCAGTTGGTAAGTTTTTTCATTACATTTTTTAGCTCTCTCATTATTCTATCTCTCTCTCATACTCTTGGATACTTAGAGTTTTCTTGTAGCACTCTTGGAGAGTGTGGATACTTGGTGAATTGGAGCAAGAAGACAAAGGAATAATAGGAAATCACAAGAGGACATCAGGATCAACAGCTATAATGGGTTTTGATTGTAGTTACCAAGTTGCATGTATGTTTTCCTCACTAGTTTTTGCATGCATAGTGTATGCATGTGGATTTTCCTAGCCTTGTCATTTCCTGGATAACCACAGTGTTATGGGTTTATTTCCATTTATTTTTTTCTGGTTGGTTCTCATGATTCCTTTAGTTGTGGGTTGAGTTATTAGTTCCTAGAATCCTTGGTTGGACAAACGCTCTAAAAGCCCGACGGATAACTATGGGTGAGTTAATAGTCCGGGAAGCCTTGGTTGGAAAAACGCTCTGGAATCTCTAGTTGGGTTTAGTTACTAGTCCTGGAATCCCTAGTTGGAAAAATGCTTTGGAATCCCTGTAACAGTTGGGGTTGAGTTATTAGTCCTAGAAGCTCTGGTTGAAACAAATACTCTAGAACCCTAGGAAAAATTAGGTAGATACCAATTCGTGGTGGTTGTGATTTCCAACCGTGAGGTGGAATCACTAGTTGAGGGTTGAGGCGGTTTGGCCTATGGAAGCCCTAGATTGGTTTTGATTGATGTGTTTGATGAGATCCCACATTCATGCTTGTAATATGGCATGAGGGTGATTAGCTAAAGTGAGAATTGGCTTAGTCTATGGTCGAGTGGAACGTGGAAGTCCCATCTCCAGTTGGTTTTTACATTCATTAATGAGAAATTTCGTCCCTTGATATTTGGTATGCAAATGTATATATTTATATGTGGATTTTGTTGTTTTTGTATCCATTATATTTCTGTTGTTATTATGCTAGTTATAATCATGTATTGTATTAGTGATGATGTATGGATCTCCCCATGTTTTTACTTGTAAATTAATGCACAATGTACCTATGGTCAAATAGATTGTATTGCAGTTAATGATGTATAAGAGAAATTATTATTAGCGATCCTCAGATTAGTATGAGATCCCTATTCTTAATTCTATTGTTTACACCTGTAGATTCAATGTTTGTGACATGTTTTTCAAAATTCCTATCATGGATAAGAGGGGTCTAGATGAGTTCTTATTGATGTGATTACTTTCGTATCATTTTCCTATTTTTATTTATCATCCCTTAAGTTTTCATGAAGTTATGGGTAGTGACCTGGGCTTTGGGTCTGAAAAGGTGGCTAAAATCTTGGAGTTGTGTAGGTTTTAACCCTGAACAGAAATTATCTACACACGAATATTATAACAGAAAATAAACAATAGCGAGAGCATAAAACATAAAATAGATAAACACAGAGATTTTCCCCTGGATCCCAAATCGGGACGACCAACTTGATTTTTCATTATATTCCTTTAGTGTTACAACACATATATATACATGCCGAAGCATACATAAACCCCAATCCATTAACCCTGGATTAGAACATAACCGTAGTTCCCTTGACCGGATCTACAAAAATACTAGGGGCCGAAAACCATCGTACCCCAATACCATGTGAAAAACCATGCACAAAACCATGGACGCGGACTACCCGCCGGAAATTAAGGACCAAAAAATTTTCGCCGGGGCACTGCCCCGGACCCCGACAGGGGGGGCTATCGCCCCCCCGCGCGTGCTTAGTCGTGGAAAGAATATAACACATACCCAACATTCTCCCACTTGTTGTTTTCTTTCCACGGGGGGCCACAGGAGGGCTTAGTCATTGGCCCAATTCTTCAACACCCATTGTTTCTCTACACCAAGAGAACTTCTGAGTGCTCACAGACTTTGTCAATGCATCCGCAACATTCTTCAAAGTGTCCACCTTTACCAGCAACACCCTTTTAGCCTCAACCATATCTCTAACAAAGTGATATTGAACATCAATGTGCTTTTTCTTTGAATGATAAGCAGGGTTCTTAGCCAAGAAAATTGCACTTTGGCTATCACAGTCTATCCTTATAGCTTGCTGTACCAACCCCATACTTGAACACAATCTCTGCAACCAAACTGCTTCCTTGCTTGCATGAGTGGTTGTTATGTATTCTGCCTCTGTAGTTGAAAGAGCCACTACAGACTGTCTTTTACTCATCCAACTGACTGCGCCTCCAAATAGGCTAAACACATACCCACTTGTAGATCTTCTTTGGTCCAGATCTCCAGCCCAGTCCGCATCAACAAAACCACGAATGTCCAACATTCTTTCCAATCCTGGTCTTCCCTGGTAGCACAAGCCATAATCACTAGTGCCACGTAAATATCTGAAAACCCGCTTCACTGCTGTCCAATGCTCCTTCCCTGGGTTTGACATAAACCCGCTCAATACTCCCACTGCATGTGCAATGTCTGGTCTAGTACAGACCATTGCATACATCAAGCTACCCACTGCACTTGCATATGGAACACGGGACATATACTCCTCTTCTTCGTGTGTCTTGGGACACTGTTCAGCAGACAGCTTTACACCTACAGGAATAGGAACCTTCACTGGTTTACTATCCTGCATATTGAACCTCTGCAATATAGTCTCAACATACTTCCTCTAGTTTAACCAGAGCTTCCTCTTTGCCCGATCTCTCTTAATTTCCATGCCCAAAATATAATTTGTAGCACCCAAATCCTTCATGTCGAATTTGGAGAACAGTTGGGTCTTCAAATCTTGGATAATTTCTTTGTCATTTCCAATCAACAACATATCATCCACATACAAGACCAGATATATAACACGATCACCAATTAATTTAAAATAAACACAGTGATCCTCCTTGCTTCTGGTGAAGCCAAGTCCTCGTATATAGGTATCAAATTTCTGATACCACATCCTTGGTGACTGCTTTAACCCATACAGAGACTTCTTCAACCTGCATACCAGTTCTTTCTTACCCTTCACCATAAAGCCTTCAGGTTGCTTCATGTAGATCTCCTCTTCTAGATCCCCGTGAAGAAAATTTGTCTTCACATCCATCTGTTCTATCTCAAAATCAAATGCAGCAGCAACAGATAAAAGTAATCTAATAGAAGTAACCTTGGCAACAGGAGAAAAAATATCATCAAAATCAATTCCCGGCACCTGGGAATAACCTTTCGCTACCAACCGAGCTTTGTATTTCTCCACCTTGCCTTCTACATTCATCTTCTTCTTAAACACCCATTTTCTCCCAATGGGCTTCCTTCCAGCCGACAACTCCACCAAATCCCATGCATCATTTTTGTGCAAGGATGCCATTTCATCAACCATGGCCTCCTTCCATAGTTTTCCATCCTCTGAATCTACTACCTTCCTGACAGTTCTGGGTTCATCATCAGTTATAGTTAAGGCAAAACCTGAACAGAAAGCAGATGGACTATACCTTTCTCGTTGCCTTCTTTCCCGAACTGATCTTCTCAAAGTTGGAGTTTGTGGCTCTTCATCTTCTAAGTCTTCTTCTGTTGTAGAGTCTGATTCATCCTCCTTTAGCTCAAACTCTATCTTCTCAGGTTCCTTTGGTAGGACTTCATGTTTAACAACATCTTTCACTTCTATAAACACCACATCTCGGCTGTACACAACCTTCCTTGTTTCTGGGTTCCAAAGCTTGTAACCCTTTAAACCATCCTTATACCCAATAAAGATGCACCTTTCAGATTTATTATTCAACTTGGTCCTTTTCTCCTTTGGAACATGTACATATGCATCACATCCAAATACCCTTAGATGTGAAAGAGAGGGTTTCTTACCAGTCCATACCTCATGTGGAGTCTTATCCTCCAACACCGATGAAGGTGATCTGCTAACTAAGTAACATGCAGTCTCCACTGCCTCTGCCCAGAATTCTTGTCCTAACCTGGTACCACTGAGCATGCTTCTTGCCTTTTCCATCAGTGTTATGTTCATTCTTTCTACAACTCCATTTTGTTGAGGTGTGTATGGAGTATTCTTCTACCGTGCTATGCCACACTTCTTACAGAACTCTTCAAATTCCTTCTTGAAAAACTCCCCACCATTATCTGTCCTCAGCGCCTTTATCTTCTTCTCTGTTTGGTTTTCCACCAAAGCCTTAAATTCTTTAAATTTGTCAAAGACTTCAGATTTCTTCCTCAAGAAATATATCCATGTATTCCTTGAGAAGTCATCTATGAATGAAACATAGTACACAGACTTTCCCAGTGATGGAACTGACACAAGCCCAAACACATCACTGTGCACAAGTTCTAATATCTTGTTTGCCCTCTTAGCACCAGAAGGAAAACTCACCCGATTCTGCTTCCCATATACACAATGTTCACAGAAATTGAAATCTAGAGAGCAATTAGACATACCTTCTACCATACCATTTCTATGTAGTATCCGAAGGCCCTTCTCTCCAATATGTCCAAGCCTTTGATGCCATAGCATGGTCTTTTCTCCAGAGACAGCTAAGATTTCCGCTCCATTTTCAGGAACCACATAACTGTTACACCCATCAATAACAATGCTACCTTGTAGCTTGTATAGAGTTCCAGTCCGAACTCCCCGCATTAATACCAGTGCTCCCCGAACCATCTTGCAGGCATCTTTCTCGAACACTGTTTTTACACCTGCATCATCCATCTTGCTTACAGAAATCAGATTTATGGCCAATGTAGGAATATGCAGAACACCAGGAAGTGTTCTAATCCTTCCACCTTGCAGCTTCAGCTTGACTTTTCCACGTCCGACGATTCTGGCCTTCCGGTCATCCCCTAGGAAGACATCACCACCATCATATTTCTCATACTCGCAGAACCACTCCCTATGGGGAGTGAAGTGAAAGGATGCACCTGAGTCAATCAACCATGACTCATGATCTACATGTGTATTTGAAGAAGAAGCAAAATACACATCCCCACCTTCATCCGAGGTGGTTTTTGCCTCTGCAGAAGGAGCATCATCAGATCCCTTTCCTTTCTTAGGAGCTTTAGATCTGCAGTCCTTTTTGTAGTGCCCTTCCTTTCCTCATTTCCAGCACACCTTTACAAACTTTCTAGGAGATTTAGATCTCCCTCTAGATTTGGATCTCCCACTCGAAACCTTATTCTTGTTTCTGTTCTGGGACCTTCCTCTTACAGATAAGGCATCTCCATTCTGACCCTCCATATTTCTTCGTCTCATTTCCTCCAACAGCAAGGCTGAGACAATGTCATCAAATTTCAAGGTAGTTGTATTGCTACCTATTGCAATAACCAGACTGTCCCACGAGTCTGGTAGAGAACACAACAAACTGATGCACTTATCTTCATCTGAGATTTTAATATCAACAGATGACAGCTGACTTACCACAGTATTGAAGGCGTTCAGATGCTCTATCACCGAATCTCCATCCTTCATCCTCAGGTTATACAGCTTTTTTCGCAGCAACAACTTATTCACCAGAGACTTAGATTGGTACAAAGTCCCTAGCTTTTCCCACAAGGTCTTCGCCGTAGCTTCCCCAGATACATTCAATAGTACTGAATCTGAGACACACAACTGTATTGTGCTTTTAGCCTTCCGATCCAGTTTCTTCCAGTATTTATCTGACATTCCTGTTGGCTTAGTACTTGGATCTACCGCGATCCACTGATATTTATCCACCAGCAGATCTCCCACTGAACAGGGTCTACCTTAGGCCCGAACTAAAAAACCCTCAGTAGCAAAGGCGTCCCCTTGAAGCCGAAACAGCTCTGATACCAGATGTAGGTTTTAACCCTGAACAGAAATTATCTACACACGAATATTATAACAGAAAATAAACAATAGCAAGAGCATAAAACATAAAACAGATAAACACAGAGATTTTCCCCTGGATCCCAAATCGGGACGACCAGCTTGATTTTTCATTATATTCCTTTTAGTGTTACAACACATATATATACATGCCGAAGCATACATAAACCCCAATCCATAAACCCTGGATTAGAACATAACCGTAGTTCCCTTGATCGGATCTACAAAAATACCAGGGGCCGAAAACCATCGTACCCCAATACCATGTGCAAAACCATGCACAAAACCATGGACGCGGACTACCCGCCGGAAATTAAGGACCAAAAATTTCTGCCGGGGCGCTGCCCCGGACCCCAACAAGGGGGCTACCGCCCCCCCTGTGACCCCCCCGTTGCGCCCAGCGCAAAGGGGGGGCTATTACCCCCTCACGCGTGCTTAGTCGTGGAAATAATATAACACATACCCAACAAGTTGCAGGAACATAACTAAGCTTTTGGGGCCCTAGCCGCAAACATGCATTTTTATGCCTAGGGACATAGCCTCTTGGCCATAGGCATGTAATTTTATGCCTACGGATATGGCTCAAAGAGGCCAAAATTCCTGTGTGCCCCGGGGGTAATAGGCTTGAAAGGTTGGGTTAGATCTTGGGGGTGTCATTGATGATGTACAAGGTCTGCATGTTGCATTTCCGTCAGTTCCACTTATTTAAGGTCACCTAGGAGGTTCAATCCCATATAGTAGCCTCTCGTCACATGCTTACCTCGATTGGCCGGTTACTTGGGTAGATGTGGGAAGAGGGTGTTACAGTTTGGAAGAGGACAATATTGCTGCAATTAGATATCATGTCTGATTCTGCCTTTAAAAGGTAATCCCTTAGTCTCCTACAACATTTCATCATAGTGGTTAACAACCTCAATCAAATCATATTTTAACTTTGCATTACAACCTTGGAAGGCTTCATTCTCAACATCATTCTTGGGTTTGATCATAAAAAGTACAAAATTCTTGCTAGAATTAACAAGCCTCTTCATTTTTCCAGCATTCACAAGTGAGAGATTCAATTTCTTGCAATGTGCTCTAAAAATTTACTCAATACCATCTTTAAAAAAATGATACTTGTTCTCATGGCAATGAAAGATGGATTTTCTATCATAAAGATAATGGCTTCCCAAAAAAATACCACATGTCTAATGTAACTACATCAAGTTCTACCTCATCAATGAAGTTTGCAGTGATGGCAAATTTCAGTTTGCAATTTTTAGTCACTTGAAATTTTGCATTGTCGCATACCCAATCAAAAGGATAAGGTTTAGGATGAGGAACAATTTCCAAATTCAATTGCTTGATAATGGTTTTTGAAATGAGATTTTCTTGTGATCCACTATGAAATAGAGTGTCTATTTTGTTATGTTTTGAGATAATTATAATATGGAAAAGCTCTATTCTTTCCTTTTCATTTTGAGTTTCATTCAGGTTACTAGAAGAACTAGTATTTGAAATAGATCCCTTACCTTTAAATCCCATGGTTGTGATCTTTGTTTTATCTCATGAATCAGATCCTAAATCATGTTGTGTACTTGTAACAGTCTTTTCTTTTCCTTTGTTGTTAAAATTTTTGGTTCTCATCTCAGGATGAAGTTTCCAACAATGATATTCATCATGGCCTTCTTTAGAATAGTGTTCGCATGTGATTTTTTCTCCCTCTTCCTTTATGGAAGAATTATTTTTCCCTTTTACTTCAAATTCTCCCTTTCATTTGTCTCCACCCTTGAATGGATTTTTGGTGCCCTCTTGTGGAATATTCTTCCCTATTGCTTCTAGATGTGTTTTTTGTACACAAACTTCATCCAGATTTGTAGGGTTAAACATGATAATTTTGTGTCTCAAGTAACTATGTAAACCTCCAATGTATTTGAGTAAAGTGTCTTGATAGGATAAATCTATAGCCAAAATCAATGCTCTTATTCTAAAATATTGGGTATAACTTTGCACACTTTGACCCTTTTCTTGCCTAAAGTTTTGACAACCCATTGTAGATTTTTCCATGTATGCTAAAGGATAAAAATTTCTTCTTAATGCAGCCACAAAATCATTCCAAGAAGTTATGATAGTACCTCTTTTCTTGAGATCCTCTTGAGTTTTGGCTTCCCACCAAATGAGTGTTTCACTTTCCAACCTTAAAGAAGCAAGTTGAATCTTGGTCTCATAATCTTTGATCCTTTGTATCCTGCAATACACTTCAACCCAACAAACCTGATTATCTAATTTCTCATAATTTACCTCTCCATTATACATAGGCAATTCAAACTTTAAGTCAAGTTTTAACAATGGAGTTTCATCATGTCCCTTTGGAGAATGTGGAGGTGTTTGTGAAGCAGTTGACATAGAAGATGATGAGGGTGTGTTAGGGTCCCGTGATTTGGCAGATTGGCAAGCCAAGTGACAGGGTAACATCAAACCAACTTTGGAGCCCTAGGACCTAGCCTTCCTGGACTAAGAGAGGGCTCACTCTATTTGTGCAAGGGATGTAGATTTGTTTGCTTCTATGTGTCTGATTTTAGGCTAGTTGTTAAGTGTGTTTTTAGTTTGTTTTAGGTTTTTGAGGGAGGAACTGATCAAAGGATAAATAGATAAAAATATTGTCAGATCAACTGGGCTATGGGGTCGAAAAGGTCGAGAAAGCCTCAAATGGTGGACAAGGTATATTGAAGGGAAGATTTGGTCGAGGTAAAATGGATTCTTTAGGTGAAGTGAAATGGGATGGACACTAGGATTTTTGAAGGACAAAGAGTTTTAAACATAAATAGTTTTATAGCAGACATCCATGTGGTAGGGCTAGCCATTAATCACGATAAATGAAACTTCAAACTGATAGATGCATAAAATAAACATTCAAGCGATACATAGAAGTATAAGACCCTCTAACTTTGGGAAAATCGCCTTCATACTTTGGTGAAAATGAACAAGATAAAAAAATAACTCAATCTACGAAGAGGGAACTCCTAGACATCATATTTTGAGCTATCGGGAACTTTGAACTAAAATTGCAAAGGATAGGCAAAGGGCAAGATCGACACAAGACCTCTTTGGTTCAACTAGGACAATCAAACATTCAGAGAAACGTTTCAGTAATGGGTTTTTGGTTAGCTAGGAGAAAACAAGGCTTATTGTGAATCATACTAGATAGCATACATAATAACCATTAATGAAATTGAGAGCAAGTTCTTAGGTTATCAAAGAGCATTTAAGAATTCTTTTGACATAATTAAGAAAGAAGACAAACATAGAAGCTGTAATGAATCAGGAAACTAGAGGTGCCTCCATGGGCATGTCTCAAATCTATTCTTTACTGTCCTACAGCAAGCAAGAAACATGAAAATATGTATGATAACTAAGGAAACATAACAGAGAAGGAACACTATACCATTTACCAAGTCAATGAATCCTACAACAGTGCTCTTCCACCATCCAAAACACACAAGAAATTATCCACTGCATGAGACAAAGTATTTCTTCCAAGCTTGTATAACCATGTATTGATCTATAACATCAAGTTCAGCTTCATCATACAATCAAACCTCTTGGAATAAATAGGCTAAAGAGAAATAACCTATCAAGAGCATCTAGAAGGCCATTGGCCTATTACAAATATCTGATTTTGTCCTTGAGGCTTTGCAAAGCCCAAGGCACAAAATATCTTTAAAAATATCTTAAAATGCTAAAAAAGGAAATAAATTTGACTTTTCATGACTGACAATGAACAAAAAAGGCTTAACGCACATTTGAATAAGCCACTTCAAAAAACTACTTTTTTTTTCCAAGATGCTACAAGAACGTAGCAGCAGAAAATTTCTTGTCTTGTAGACCACTTTTGAAGGACCTCCCGATGTTGAAACAAGGCTCGTGATGGCTCGTTGGAAAGCCATGGATGTCTAGTTTTTGGAAAAACTTTATTTTTCCCAAACTGATCCTTTTAAGTATGTCAAAAGTTGGACTGAGTAAAAAAAACCAAAAAAGTAGCCCTTGCTGATATGTGAGGCAGAAAGTTAAAAAATCATTGTTTTTCGCATATTTGGGGGACCAAAACACCTTCTTTGGATCTGAAAAATTGTGAGTAGCTGCCCCTTAATTTATTCCATCCAACCAAATGACTTTCATGAGCTGAGTATGCTCCTAGCACTAATGGCGGGACCTTGAAAAATGTGCAATTATGGCCAAAAAACACAAAAAACAAAATCTTGTCAAAATTTGATCAATTTTGGCGAGCAATCCCCTCATGGGTTCTTAGAAGCATGTAAGGAATCTGAGGTCAATATTTCAAGCACTGGGGTGTCTTTCTCCATTTTTTCTACCGGGCACCTCTTTCAGGCAGCCTTGAGCCTTTCTTGAGCAAGTTTGAGCTTTCTTCAGGCAAATTGGTTCAACTTCTTATAGTGCCCGGTCATCTTCTTTTGTAGATTCAAGTTTCTATTAGATTTTTCTAACTTATCCTCCAAATGCTTGTTGGCCCTTTCAAGCCATGGTTCTCTATTATTTTCTATTTCTTGGGCGAGCAATTGAGTAAGAGGATAAGATTGAACAAGGGATGCCTCTTCTTCCTTCTTTTTCTCCAAATCTTTCTTAAGACCCATAGTCCTAGGCCTATTTCTCATTGGCTGCTCTTCTTCTTCAGTATCATCAAATTCGCCCATAAGCTCTTCAAGCTTGACTCATGCTTTGTAGGCTTCCCTTTGGTATTTGAAAGCCCGGGCCTCATAAACTGCCATTTGACCACTCATTTGTTTGTTTTGCATCTGTAGAACATGTATGAGGTCTCTGGACCTTTCTAGATCAGCTTGTAGGTCATGAACTTGGGCTTCTCTATTTTGTAAAAGAGCCTCAATAATTCTAGCTTCATCATCCCCATCATCACTGTTTATCTGGATGATGTCAAAATCCCTTTTCTTTTCATGACTACTCTCCTATTTTTCTTTCCCCTTGCCTTGGATAGACTTCTTGGTCCTCTTCCTCTTTGGAAATTCAACAATACTCTTTTTAGGTATTTTTCCTCTACTTCTTAGCGCTCTTGTGACATTGCTAGTCACTGCTGGGGTGATCTTCTTCTTTGTTGATCTAGTGTTTCTAGGCTTTGCCACTTTTGGAGGAAGATTCATGGCCCCTTGCCTAGGAGAGGCAGCTAGCACATGCTCTTGGCTATGTGCAGGAGAAGAGAGAGGAGGTTTCACTACTTGCACTTGCTCAACTTGGTCCTTGATTTGGTCTTAGCTGCCCTTAGGATTGTTTTGATTTTTTTGCTCCGTGCTGCCCCCTTCGGAATGCTCACTGTTTGGTGTTTGCTTGCCATCATCATTACTTGCTTGAGGGTTGTCTTTTTTCTCATCATAAGTGTCTTTTTGAGGACTGTCATGACCCTCATCATCACTATTCTGGCTGCCACTTTGTTTGTTTTCTTGAGGACTGTCTTGTTCATCTCTGTCCCTGCTTTTTTCATGACTGTTGTGCTCTTTACCTTCATTGTTTTGTCCCTCATCACCATCATGCTTACTGCTGTGTTGGCTGCCATCATGTTCCTCTTCATGACTTCTATGCTCACCATTAATTTTTTCATGCTCACCATCATTTCCTTCTTCCCCACTGTCATGCTTAGAGTCTTTACTTTGCCCTCCTTCATCACTAGTTTGCTTCTTGTCGCTTTTCCCTTCTTCATCACTAGTTTGCTTCTTCTCTTCTTCACTCTCAATCATAGGGGATTTTGGTATTTTAGGAGTGGATTTACTAGAAGAAGGAGAAACATGATGAGTGGATGGTGTGGAAGGTGCATGAGATGAAGAGGCAATGGAAAAATCGGGATGGGAGATGAAAGAGTCACAAGAAACTCCCTTTTTCTCAAGTTGATGGAGAATGATGATCTTGATTAGGGAATGATGAAATAAACAAGCTTTTTGTTGAGCGGAGGGCTTCTTTTGGACAGTAGAGGCCATCTTTTCAATGCTTCTGTAGAGGAAGAAAGGTAGGTTCAGGAACTGAGTTCATGTGAAATGCATAAGAAGCCTGATGTGATAGGCATAAATCCAGGAAAACCTCTCTTCACATGTGAAATACTTCATGATGACTTTCATGAGGGGGGCATAGCTAGTCAAAAAGTGATAAAAAGGTAAAATATCTTGGCAAGCATCCTGATGGTTTGGTTTTAGAAAGGGTTTGTAGTGATTCAGATCTAGGTATGTTTGTTTGAACCACTTTTCTCCTATATAGGGGATCTTAGTAGCTTTGGAGATAGCCCTAGGAGAGAGTTTGAAATCCTGACCTGCTAGATGGACATGCTTCCTTGCAGCCTCAAAGCAAACAAATGTGTCAAAGGAAGGTGACTTTTTACTTCTTGGACTTTTTGGAAAAATTCCAAGCACCCTACTTCATGAAAATTGAAGAGTACTAATGGAGATTCATTCACTTCCTGAGTTGTAATAGGCTCATACCTATTGTGATACCCACTTCTACTGCCCTTCTTTGGAGGCATTTTTTCTTTTGATACCCTTCACTGACTTACCAAACAATACCTTGAAATGTAATGAAAAATAGACTACTGCTTTTCTCTTTAGTTGGCAAGAAAGTGGTTATTAAATGAAAACAAATTCACTTCTCTAGCACTGTGTTTTGAGTAAAGAGGCCTTTAGTAAGATCTATTTGTGGATTTTTTGAAGACAAGTCCCCTCTCTTTTAGACACTAAAACTCTTTTCCTCTCAAACACTATCGTCTTTTGTAATCACTATTTAAGAGGTGAGAAAACCAATCCTTTTTTGGATGAAGATCACTTTGTTTCTCTAAAGAAAGTAGTATTCCTGTTACTGAGTAAGAAACCTTTAACACAAACTCTGTCTTCTCTTTAAATACTGTGTGATCCTTTATGTACCTAAAAAAGAAACAAACTTTCAACTTTCACAAGGTGCTTATCTTTCTTTAAAAAGTGATTCCCTGTTTTATGTAGTTAAAGCCTTTAATCTGAAATGATGGGTCTCCTTGTTTAATCATTGCTTTCTCTTTGGTTATTTGAAGCAAAAAGGGCACTCTTTGAAATCACTGGTTTTTCTCTGATCTTGATAAACATGGTATGCTTGAAAGCAAGCTGTGTTTTCCCCTTAACTACTACCAAACCCCTTTCAAACTATCAACAAGCCCTTATCCCTTATTCACTGTTTCTCTTTGAAAACACTATCTATGAGATTCCTTTCAAACTGATAACAAGCAGACCTTCCTCTTTTAATCACTGTCCCTGTGAAATCACTCTTAAGGGGACTCCTTTAAACTGATAATAAGTAGATATTTCTCCCTTAATTATTATTTCTCTGTGATTTAGCAAATATGATAAGTTGGAAGAGTAAACTGTGTTCTTTTCAAACCTCTTTAAAACTATCAGTGGGCCCTTTCCACTTATCACTATTTTCCTTTAACTCTGATATCAAACCTTCTCTTAAATCAAACAAAAAATGTACTTAGAGGCATAAGTACCTTTCAAACATGTCCTTTTTTGTATTTGGAGATGATTTTTGTTGTGTAAAAATCGATCTTGGCACCTTTGAGAGCTTCTTGCAGCATTGGCCCGGGCGGGCAAACCGGCGTTCAAAGTTGGTTGATGGGCCAGGCAGGCTTTGAACGGAAAAATGCGCCGTGTTTGACCTTTCGGGTCAGCCTTGGGCACCCGTTGAATGAAAAGAACGTGTCACTTTCAGGATGTTGGGTCGGCCCTAGGCGCTGGGCACAGGCGTGCCGTGCACTTCTGCAGGCGCGTCGCGCCCTTAACAAACTTGTATTGCTAGCACCTACAGGGGCGTCGCGCGTTAAACTAGCCTCAAATTATCACTTTACCTCATTTCTTCTTGCTCACCACGTTTTCAAAATGGCATAAACATCTGTTTTCTCGGGCTTTTATAGCTTGTGAGGGTTTTTTACTTCCTTTACCAATCTCAAACTTCTTTCTTCTTTGTTATTTGGAAGATACCTTGAATAGTGGCTTTGTGCATTTGTTAAGGGGGTTTTTTCTTTAACAAAAACTTTACCTCCCTTAAAAGTATTTTTAATACTATCCTTTCCACTTAATAATATGCCCTGTGAGACCTCCACAATTTACCTAGGTGATGTTATTTTGAACAAGGCTCATAACAACACTACCACTGCCATCTTAAAACCACTAAGTATCTCCACTTTTTTTTGGAGTGATGAGGGTCTTCTCATACGTGTTTTTTGATCCTCAAACTCTGTTGCTCTGAAAATATTATTAAGGGAAAACAATGACCTATTTAATTTGTCACTCCTGAATATCTTCTTTCATACAATCCCTTCGTGCTTTATAAAACTTTATCATGTAATACATGCCTTCCTCAGAAATATTTCACTTTGAAACCATAGACAAGAAACATGTGATTTGGTTTATGAAAGGGTTCTCTGTCTATCTTTTAAGAAGGTTCTCTCCATAGCTATGACCTTGTATACTATTTGAAAGAGGCTTATAAAAACACTACCCCTGCAGCCTTTTGAAACCATTATGTATCCCACTATTTGTGAAGTAAGGGAATCATGTAAACCATGAGTTTTCTCCTTTTTCTTGTATGATGAAGGAAGGCTTCCAAACTGGGAAAGTTTCACCTATCTTAACAATGTGCCCACTTTCTTTTAAATGATATGAAGAAGTAACCCTTGGTGCTTGCTCTTTATTCATCACTTGGAGGGAGTTAGCCTTGATAAATCATAATGAAACTGTCTAAAAAACAAGAATGCCTTTTTATATAAATCATCTAGGTGAACTATCTCTTCATGTGAGTTTGCAGAAGCCATTTTAAAACCAAGCTTGTTCTACCTCCTTGGCCATTCAGATGAGGCTGCTCTTAGTTAAAAACTCCAACCTCGGATTATACTTTGAAGAGGCTTTTATCAACAGAAAATATAGAGGCTTCTTAACACCATCATGTCACTGCTTTCCTTATGATGTAACAAAGGCTTTCAACCCATGAATTTTCATTTGCTTTCACCACTGTTTCTCAACTGGTCTTAACCACAGAAAAATATTTTTTAAAACAACATTTCAAACCCTGCTATGCATTCTCTAATCATCTTTGGAGGAAAAAGCGCCTAGCAACCATTGAAGTTTATCAACAATATGTTTGACCCTCTGCTTATTAGTGAAGGAGGTCAAAACGATATGTCTTCTAACCCTCTACTTTTATATGAAGGAGGTTTTTGTCATTGTGCTTCAAACCATCTTCTTTTCAGGAAGGAGGTTATCATCATACACATGAAATTTCATTTATTTCAACACTGTGTCATTTTCTCTGCAATATATGTCTTTGCTTGGTATCATATCACTGTGAAGTTTTTAGGGAGTGAATAAAGTGGTTGGTATAAGGATAATGCTCACTGTTTGAAACCTTTGAACTAACTTTCCCTTGACTTTGTTTTCAGAGTACCTTGAAATTGCCTTTGATTAATGTTCACATCCCAGGTTCAAGGTAGCATAAGAAGCAGTTGTCTTCTTATGCCCTACATGATGATGCCCTTTGGAAGGATTGGGTAGCACTGCTTATCAGCATCACTCAGTTTTTTGTGTTCATTTGACATGAGGAATGTTCTCTGCTCTTCAGGCAGCATTTGGATTTATAACATGTAAAATTTCTTCTCTTACTTACTGTAATTTACTTGCCTTGATGGAAAACTAAGTCAGCATGAAGGACCTGTTGAAATTTTTTCTTTTTTTCCCTCCTTTGTACACTGATCATCATTAAATTACACCCCTGCAGAGATGTAAAAATAGATGCTTTGGAACCTTAGAGAGCTCTTTTGGTGTTTCATGGATATTTTTCCTGATCTAAGAATTTTTCTTCAGACAGTGACAAACCTTCTCTTTTCTTGATCTGGATCTTTGTTGAACTTCTTCTGATATGAGACAAAGTGACCTCTTAGTGGTGTGCGACCTATGGATAACATAATTCTTGCTTTGCAGAAAAGGAACTAATTCATGGTTGACTGGTACTAGAAAGAGGATTTTTTGCCTAGGATATCTTAGCCAATGAAAAAACTCCCTAAACACCACTATCTAACTTAGGGACAATTTTGACAGATTCTGAGTTTTTTCTTAGGCATGCTCAGATTTTCAAATGACAAGATGACCAGGGATAGAGTTGCAGACACTTTGTCAACCTTTGTATAGTGGATGGCATGAGAAACAAGGGTAAATGACAGCAGATAAACCAAGCTAAGACAGCTCTAGACAGGGATATTTTGTTGAAACAAGATAGGACTTGAAAACTGGAGATTGTTCTCATCATAGACTAACAGGAAGGGGTAGGAAGACAAAAATTTGTTTGGGTTTTTTTCTAGATGAAAAATTGACAGTTTGAGATTAGCTTCTAGAAAACTTAGCTAAGGAAACTTGTCATCAACAATAGGTAAAAAATATTGATGACTAACAGTGGCTCCATTTGGGGAGGGCAGCTCCTTTTCAGGAGGTGTCCAGAATTGCATATCTCTGGCTTGTGAAGACCAGTGCCTTATCCATTGGCGCAAATTTCTTTCTTTATTGATGTTTTTTCTGAAAATTGACAGTATGATTAGCATCAAAGTCATCTCTACCTACCCAGCTATATTTCCTAACATTTTTTCGTCTTTTAGGTGCATTTGGACTAGCAACCCTTTGACATGATATTTTTGAAAAAGAAAACTATCTGATTCTACACTTATATCTTCTAGGAGTTCAGATTAAACTGATGAATTCCTTTGATTCTCTACCTATGCTAGATTGACTGTCAAGATTAAGCTGTTTGACAGGATTTCATTCACTACGCTAAAACATGAAATTGAAAAATGACCAAATCAGGATTAGACGGTCTGATTTGTCATGTGCTTGTGGCATAAAAGACAAGCTGCACACAAATATTATTTTGCATGAAAACAAGACTTAGAAAAATCAGGGCTAGGATACATAGTTTGTTTTTCATCCCTGTTTCCCTCTTTGGTTCTGTTTTGAGCGTGAGGAACCAATATCTTTTCCTAATCTATTTTCTTTGACAAGTCAAGCTTACATAATTTGACTATCACTTCTTTCACTAACTTATCAGCGATAAATTTAAAACATGTTCAGTTATGATTAGGCTAGATAACTAAACAAGATATATTTTGAGCACTAGTAGTGGCATTTAGACTTGCGCACTTTCAACATGAATATTTTTTTGAACATGGGGCTTTTCTGCTATTTTCTAAAACTGCCCTCTTTTCAACTTTTCTACTGTTTTTGTATTTTCCATTTTTTGATTTATTTATTCAAACAGTGATATGTACAATGAGTGAAAATGTTTAAAACTGGAGCTCTTGACAGAATTAATGTTTTAGTGTCCTTCCATTCACAGGACCTCCAAAAGTTTCAGTCCCATCAGGTTCTTACAGGAAAAAAACATTGTTTCCGCTAACTAAACTGATAATGAAAGGCCCTTTCCATAAGTTTTCAAACTTACCATGCTTTCCTTTATCTTCTCTTTTGGAATCCAATTTTAACACTTTATCCCCAATCTGAAAATCATTTTCCTTGGTCCTTCTGTCAAAAATCTGTTACATCTTATCTTGCGCTAACAAAGCCCTTTGGTAAACTTCTTCTCTTGTTTGCTGTAAATGGATAGTCTGATTTATCTTCCTTTGCATGTCATTTTCTTCTATTTGAACTTCTTGTAATAGCTTCATTACTGGAACCTTGGGAAAATGGCATCCATGCCATCCACTAGTTGGTAGGGAGACATACCGATTGATTTTTTGGTGGTTATTCTATCATCCCATAGTGCATGCACTAGTTTTCCATGTCATGCCTTTTTATTTTGTTTAAGAAGCTTCTTAATGATGTTGACTAGGCTTTTGTTAGAGGAATTGGCTAAACCATTACCTTGAGGGTAATAAGCTGTGGAATTTCCTAATGTGATATGATATTTGTAACAGAAGTCAACCATTCTTTTAGAGGAAAAGGCAGCAACGTTATCAGTGATAATTTTCCTAGGACAGCCGAATCTAGATAAAATGTTGGTTTCTATGAACTTAATGATGACTGAATCGATAGCATCCCTGGAGGGTATGGCTTCTATCCATTTGGTAAAGTAATCAGTGGCTGTAAGGATCCATTTGTGTTGAGCGAACGAATAAGGGTGAATCACGCCAATAAAATCTAAACCCCATTGCTGGAAAGGTCCTTCAACTATGATGGGATGTAAGGGAAAAGGTACAATTTTTTTCTTGCCATAAAAAATTTGGCACTTATGGCATGTCATAACTAGTTTTTGAGTGTCAGAAAACAAGGTAGGCCAATAATAACTGACTCTAAGGATTTTGTTGGTTGTGGTTTTCCAGTACAGATGACCTCCGCATTCTCCTTCGTGCATTTCGTGCATAATTTTTTCTGCATCATCTTCAAACAAACATTTAAGTAGCATACTAGTGGGATTTTTCCAATACATAATTCCATCTAGAATACAAAAATTTAAAGATTTTTTTTTGAGGAATCTTGCTTTTGTCTTTAATAAGGCTGGAGGATCATTAAGATAAAATAACACATAAATAATATCAGCATACCAAGGTGAATTTAAAAACACTTCTTCAACATGACGGGCTGCGCATTCTTCCTATTCTTCTAAGGTGTCAACAAAATTTATATCTAATGCTTGGAGGCTGGTTTCAGCCATTAGTCTTGCGAGTCCTTGTCCCTTAACAAGTTTGGTGGGTCGGATCTCTAAGTCATATTCTAAGATGATAGTGATCCATTATCCCCTTTTACCATAGGGATTTTGATTTAATATATCTTTGACGACGGTATGAGGAATGAAAGCAATGATATGAGAATGCAAGATATAAACTCAGAAATCTTTCAATGCTTTTACCAATGCGAATGCCTGTTTTTCCATGATATTATATTTCAAGGGAGCATATCTTAGGGATTTGCTAAAAAAGGCTATGGGTTGTTCTTGCCCTGCTGCATTCTTTTGTAATAATACTGCAGCTATCGTGTGTTCAGATGCAAACGAAAAAATGAAAAAAACTTTGGTGAAATCAGGGCTTATCAGTACTGGTGTTTCAATGAGTGATTTTTTAACCAATTCAAAATATTTTTTGGCTTCTATAGTCCATTTAACCCCAACTTCCTTTTTTAACATGTTTGTGATATCTCTCAAAAGTTCGGCAAGATTTGGGATGAGTCTTCTTAAGAAATTAATTTTTCCAATAAAGGATTGTAATTCCTTAATGTTTATGGGGTGGCTGATTTGTAGTATGCCTTCGATTATTTTGGGGTATATTTTTATTCCATCTTAAGAAATGATGTTACCTAGGAGTTTTCCTTCTTCGAGACCGAAATGTGTTTTCTTGGGATTCAGAGATAAACCATATTTTCTGCATTTTTTGAAAACCTTTCTTAAGTGAACTAGATGTTCTTCATCTGGTTTGGGATATACTATGATGTTGTCAAGATATATGACTATGAAATAACCTATGTATTCTGAGAAAGCTATTTCCATGTCTCTTTGGAATGTGGCACCGACATTCATTAACCCAAAAGGCATTTTAACATACATGAAAGTGCCCCAAGGCGTGGCGAAAGCAGTTTTGCGTTGATCAGTAGGAAAAACCAGCACTAGGTTGTAACTGGAAAAACCATCAAGTAATGATATTCTTTTAGCACCCACCACTTTTTGAAGTATGTGGTCCATTTTGGGCAGAGGATAGTTGTCCTTTAAAGAGGCTCTATTCATGTTTCGAAAATCAATACAAAGTCTGATCTCACAGGTTTTTTTCCTGACTGATACTAGATTTGAAAGCCATTCAAAGTACCTAAGGGACGCTATTATCCCAGCATCATACATTTTTTTGATTTCCTTCTCAACTAAAGGTAGTAAGACTGGGTTTATTCTTCTTAACTTCTATTTGAAAGGCTTCTAGTTTTCTTTGGGGGGGATCTTGTGTTGAATGATGCTTGTGTCGTATGATTTCAAATCTTGGTATCCCCATGCGAACACATCTTTAAACTCTTTAAACAACTCAACGTATTTCCATTTTATGTGAGAAGGGAGAGTTTTGGACAGTTTGATAATTTTTGGTTCTTTTGTGCTTCCTATGCTATATTCTTTTATGTCAACCTCGATAGATTCAATTTTTTGTTTTTTGGCCACATCATTAAAATCAAACAATTCCTCTAAGGGTGCAAGACCTCTAGGTATGGTGTCATTTTCACAGTGTAAGACCTCAAGCTCTCTTTGGTCTAGGTCCTCGCATGTTTCAACTTCATAAGGATAATTAATCAAGTTTATATTTGTTGGTGAAGGTAAATCTGGCTCTTGGTCTTCATTTTGGTCAAGACTTCTTTCTTCATGTCCTAAGTTTTTTTTAGTCATTTCAAACTCATTTGTCGATTGCAAAAAATCATCAATTTGCACATCATCTTTGAATATTTTCCAATGGTTGATGTTGTCTGGCATTGTAGGACAATGTTTGACTTGGATATTGTATTGTTCATTTACAAATGGTATTTGGAAATTGCTTGCAGCAAAGGCGAGTTCATTGGCTAGGCTATTTTAAGTCCTAGGAACATAAGTGAGTTCATATCTTTCGAAAGTTTTAAGGATGTCTAATGCTACATTCTTGTATTCTCTCAGTCTTGAGTTTTTTGTTGAATATTCACCCTTGATTTGTCTAATTACAAGTTTTGAATCTCCCTGGGCTGATATCTTATTAGCACCTAAGTCTTTGAGTAAGTGTAGGCCAAGGAGAAGGGCTTCATATTCCGCAATTTTATTGGTACATTGGAATTATAATCTGAAAGAATGACCTTCATTAGTATTGTGTATCTAGATGCCAGCCTCGGAACCAGTTTTTCTGCAGGAACCATCAAAGCTTATACTCCAAATAGTTTCTTTTTCGTACGTGTTACTAAGCTATTTTTCAGGTTTCTTAGAGTTTTGATCATTAATTTCTTTGTCTGGAGATGAGTAATGTTGTTCTGATGGTTTGAATTCTTCTTCATTTCCTTTTATTTGCTCATTTATATCACTTTCATTGTATAAGATAAAAGAATCTAAATTGGAATGAATGGAATAAACTGGAGTATTATTTGGCCTATCTAGGTTGCTTACCATATATTTCATGTGAGTTTCTCAGTACAACCTCCTAGTTTGGTTAAAGACCGGGATGGTAGAAAATGACATGTCCATTTGAAGGCTACCTTGTATTTTGGCAGCCCATGATCTTGATAATAGCATTCCATACTTGGGAGGAATATCAGCCACTACTACATCCATGACTAGGCTTTTAGCCGGTATTTGTGTTAAAGCGAAACACAAGTTCTTTATTAGGCCTAAGCATTTGACCCGACTTGAATCGAATGAGTAAAAGTCTTTGTAAGGTTTAGTTACCTCTAGACCCAAACTCTCCATGACTTCTTTAGGCATGAGGTTATGGGAGGCACCAGAATCTAACATGGCATTATGTAATATCCTGTCATGGATGTTCAAACTTACGTAGAAAGGGGTAACAGTTCCTTCTTAGTATTCACCTTCTATTTTGGGACCAAATAAAAGCTCGGGTTTCTCATCAGTCAAATTTAAAATATCTGTCTCATTTCCTATGTTTAAGACTTTAAAGATTTGAGATCTGTACCTATATACAGTTACTAACTCAGTGAGGGGTATGGTTATCTTTCTTTTGGCAATTTCCCCTTCAAAATTGAATGGTGCTTGTAGTTTAGATAGATTTGATTCAGTTTTTTCAGCCATTACTTTCTCTATATTTTTAATTTTCTGACTTTGATTTGGGGTTTTGTTCAATACAGTTGTCTCGGGAATCTTAGTAGAGGTACTAGGACAGTTTGGATCAAGGCTTGCCTGACTAGCTTTGTTTTTGTTTTGGTCAGTTCTCTTAGCCATGATTTTGTTACTATCTGCTGTTCTTTTAAGAATGGTATCGGGGGCTTTTGTAACAGCAGTTTTTGAGCTACCTTTCATATAATTGTCTTGGTTTTTCTTACTCCTAAGATCATATTGTCTATGAGTTTCCATTATGGCGTTTTGTAACCCTATTTTAGGATCTTCGGGGTCTTCATAATTTATTTCATTTTGGTTTGGGGAGAAGAAAAATTGTTCTTCTTCTGTGAGGAAAACCTCACCCTCGTTATCAGAACCTATCAAGTTTAAGTGGTTTTCATCAAGTGGTTCCATATCTCTTTCTAACTCACCGACATAGTTTTCATGGAAAGGTGGCCTGATCTATTGATCATTCTCCCTTGGCTTGTTCTGAGGCGGGTCTCTTCTAAAGTTTTCGTTCCAGTTTTTGTTTTGAGGGTTTGGCTAGTTGTCCTTAAGAGGTGTTTTTTCATTCAGATTCATTCTTTCCCACATTTTTTCCATGGACTTACCCAGGTTGTCTATTCTGGGATCTGAGGAGGAAACTGAAGGCATGGCCTCATCTCGGTATGCGAATTTCTTTTCTGATCTGATCCTAGCTCTCTTCTCAGCTAGGTTGGCTTCGGCACTAATAGCTACTTTTTTGCATTTCTTCTAAAGTTGCGAGATCTCTTTCTCTGAGTTGGTATGTCATATCTGGGTCAAAACCTTCAGAAAATTTTACTGGTGCTGAGCCAAGTGGAGGTTTCATGTGAGGCAGGAGGGCATTATAAACATTGTTGAACCTAGTGCAATAGTCCTGCACACTTTCCCCAGTATTCCTTTTAATATTGTTATATTCGGAAAGGATTTGGATGTGGTTTTTCCTGATTTCCCACCTGTTTATGAAAGTTTGGTAAAGTGATGGGAGATCATGTATACTGTTAGGAGCCAAGTTTTTAAACCATTTCTTGGGTTCTCCGCCTAGGCTTTGGGCAAACATTCTCATTTTTATGGTTTCATCTACCAATTCCATTTAGTTAAAAGCATCACTGATTCTATCTACATGTTGTTGAGCAGTAGTAGCCTCAGTTCCGGTGAAGTGTGGGATTCAGGATTGGTAATCATTTTGCAAAGGTACCAAAGGCAGTGGTAATACTAAGGGCGCATACCAAGTTGCCATGATGGGAGCGGATGGTAGATTTACAGTATGAGGGTTTGTAATATGGGATGAGGTGATTTGCACAGTGGTGGTCTGTATGGGTGTGGGGGGAGTACTTGGACTTGTGGACTGATTCTGAGCAGATTTGGGGTGATAAGAGCTAAAATGGTGGAGAAGCTGAAAATCAGGAGGTGTAGTGGGTGAGGCTTCTCTGCTAGGAATCTGTTGCAAATCTAAGGGCTCAAGATCGTCAAGGTTGATTTTAATTTGCGACTTGCTTCTAAAAGGGGCTTTTGCTGAACTCAAGTAAAACTGGGAATATTGCAAAGATGTAAGATGTTCAGGTACATAGCTTGCTTTGTGGATGGTCCTATCAGTGGCTAAGTTTCTAGTTTCAGAAGTTTTCCACAAAATCTTTTTTGGGTTATCAACCATGATAAGGGGATCCGAGTCCGGATGAGATCTGGTATTAATTCTTCGTGAAGCCAGATTTGAAGGTCAAAGTTTAGAGAGGGTGATAGTTGTGATTGTTTTTGGATGGATGTACTCTCTAGGGGTTTCGCTAATGTGAAGAATGGTCAAAAAAAAATGAAGGCTAGTGGAGTAGCCAGGTGGATTATCTTGAGATTTATGGTCCAGCACCAATACTGAAAAAGATGTTTTTTAGGACAATACTTTTCTAGAAAATTTTATGTGGAAACTTGCAAGAATGACATAAAACTCAGTTTCAACAGTTTGCTAGATTGTTGAGAAAGCTATGGTTCTATTTGCAAGTTATTATGTTGATTCCTTATGTTTAGATGAAGATTTCTGAATCTCTAAGTTGTACTTAGTTTGTCACTGATTTCAAAGGCCGCATCATGAACTTTGAGTTTCTGGGAAAGATGAGTCAACAAAATAGTATGGTTTGTGAAATTTTTGGTTTTTTTATGGAGTATTAGGCCTACTAGAGGCTAGTGGAGTCTCCAGGTGGATGTTTTGTTGTTTTTAGAGATATGTACTTATGTTCCACCTCCAATAACTGGGAAAAAGCCAATCTAGGGATTTTTTTGGGGTTTTCTGAGTTTTATGTGTGTAGCCCTGAGGTTTGTAAGAGTTTTCTATAATTGAATCATCATTTTGCTAAGATGATGAAAGAGCTGGTTTCTGCTCTTTGGAAAACACTTAAGTTTTCTAAGTTTAACTGAGACTTTGAGAGTTCCTAAGGGATACCTAGGATGTTTTGACTCAATTTCCCATCGTGATCGCCATTATGTTAGTGAGCGGTGGGATAAATCGACAATATATTCTTCTTAAGGGATGCTAAAATGTTTAGGGAAGTCTAAGTTTGTTTATTACTCAGAGTCCCACCGTGATCGCCATTATGTTAGGGTCCCGTGATTTGGCAGATTGGCAAGCCAAGTGACAAGGTAACATCAAATTAACTTTGGAGCCCTAGGACCTAGCCTTCATAGACTCGGAGAGGGCTCTCTCTATTTGTGCAATGGATTTAGATTTGTTTGCTTCTATGTGTCTGATTTTACGCTAGTTGTTAAGTGTGTTTTTAGTTTGCGTTAGGTTTTTGAGGGAGGAACTGATCAAAGGATAAATAGATAAAAATATTGTCAGATCAACTAGGCTATGGGGTCGAAAAGGTCAAGAAAGCCTCAAATGGTGGACAAGGTATATTGAAGGGCCGATTTGGTCGAGGTAAAATGGATTCTTTAGGTGAAGTGAAATGGGATGGACATTAGGTTTTGTGAAGGACAAAGAGTTTTAAACATAAATAGTTTTATAGCAAACATCCATGTGGTAGGGCTAACCATTAATCACGATAAATGAAAATTCAAACTGATATATGCATATAATAAACATTCAGGCGATACATAGAAGTATAAGACCCTCTAACCTTGAGAAAATTGCCTTCAGACTTTGGGAAAAACGAACAAGAAGAACAAATAACTCAATCTACGAAGAGGGAACTCCTAGAGATCATATTTTGAGCTATCGGGAACTTTGAACTAAGATTGCAGAGCATAGGCAAAGGGAAAGATCGACACAAGACCTTTTTGGCTCAACTAGGACAATCAAACATTCAGAGAAAGGTTTTAGTAATGGGTTTTTGGTTAGCTAGGAGTAAACGGGGCTTACCGTGAATCATACTAGATAGCATACATAATAACCATTAATGAAACTGAGAACAAGTTCTTATGGTATCAAAGAGCATTTAAGAATTCTTTTGACATAACTAAGAAAGAAGACAAACATAGAAGCTGTAATGAATCAGAAAACTAGAGGTTCCTCCATGGGCATGTCTCAAATCTATTCTTTACTATCCTACAGCAAGAAATAAACATGAAAATATGTATGATAACTAAGGAAACATAACAAAGAAGGAACACTATACCATTTACCAAGTCAAGGAATCCTACAACAGTCCTCTTCCACCATCCAAAACACACAAGAAATTATCCATTGCATGAGATAAAGTATTTCTTCCAAGCTTGTATAACCATGTATTTCTCTATAACATCAAGTTCAGCATCATCATACAATGAAATCTCTTGGAATAAATAGGCTAAAGAGAAATAACCTATCAAGAGCATCTAGAAGGCCATTGGCCTATTACAAATATCTGATTTTGTCCTTGAGGCTTTGCAAATCCCAAGGCACAAAATATCTTTAAAAATATTTTAAAATGCTAAAAAAGGAAATAAATTTGACTTTTCATGACTAACAATGGCCAAAAAAGGCTTAACGCACATTTGAATAAGCCACTTCAGAAAACTGTCATTTTTGCCAAAATGCTACAGGAATGTAGCAGCAGAAAATTGTTTGTCTTGTAGACCACTTTTGAAGGACCTCCCGATGTCGAAATGAGGCTCGTGATGGCTCGTTGGAAATCCCTAGATGTCTAGTTTCTGGAACAACTTGATTTTTCCAAACTGATCCCTAGAAGTATGTAAAAAGGTGGACCGAGTGGAAAAAACCAAAAAAGTAGCCCTTGCTGATATGTGATGCAGAAAGTTAAAAAATCAATGTGTTTCACCACTTTGGGGGAAAAAAACACCTTCTTTGGATCTGAAAAATTTTGAGTAGCTGCCCTTGAATTTATTCCATCCAACCAAATGACTTTCATGAGCTAAGGATGCTCCTAGCACCCATGGCAGCGCCTTGAAAAATGTGCAATTATGGCCAAAAAACACAAAAAACAAAATCTTGTCAAAATTTGCTCAATTTTGGCGAGCAAGCCCCTCATGGGTTCCTAGAAGCATGTAAGGAAGTTGAGGCCAATATTTCAAGCCCTGATGTGCCTTTCTCCATTTTTTCTACCGGGCGCCTCTTTCGGGAAGCCTTGAGCCTTTCTTGAGCAAGTTTGAGCTTTCTTCGAGAAAATTGGTTCAACTTCTTATAGTGCCCGGTCATCTTCTTTTGTAGATTCAAGTTTCTGCTAGATTTTTCTAACTTATCCTCCAAATGCTTGTTGGCCCTTTCAAGCCATGGTCCTCTATTATTTTCTATTTCTTGGGCGAGCAATTGAGTAAGAGGATAATATTGAACAAGGGCTCCCTCTTCTTCCTTCTTTTTCTCCAAAGCTTTCTTGAGACCCATAGTCCTAGGCCTCTTTCTCATTGGCTGCTCTTCTTCTTAAATATCATCAAATTCGCCCATAATCTCTTCAAACATGACTCATGCTTTGTAGGCTTCCCTTTGGTATTTGAAAGCCCGGGCCTCATAAACTACCATTTGACCACTCATTTGTTTGTTTTGCGTCTGTAGAACATTTATGAGGTCGCTGGACCTTTCTAGATCAGCTTGTAGGTCATGAATTTGGGCTTCTTTTTTTTGTAAAAGAGCCTCAAGAATTCTAGCTTCATCATCCCCATCATCACTATTTATCTGGATGATGTCAAACTCCCTTTCCTTTTCATGACTACTCTCCTCTTTTTCTTTCCCCTTGCCTTGGATAGACTTCTTGGTCCTCTTCCTCTTTGGCAATTCAACAATACTCTTTTTAGGCAGTTTTCCTCTACTTCTTAGCGCTCTTGTGACATTGCTAGTCACTGCTGAAGTGATCTTCTTCTTTATTGATCTAGTGTTTCTAGGCTTCACCACTTTTGGATGAAGAGTCATGGCCCCTTGCCTAGGAGAGGCAGCTAGCACATGCTCTTGGCTATGTGGAGGAGTAGAGAGAGGAGGTTTCACTACTTGCACTTGCTCAACTTGGTCCTTGATTTGGTCTTGGCTGCCCTTAGGACTATTTTGATCTTTTTGCTCCATGCTTCCCCCTTCGGAATGCTCACTGTTTGGTGTTTTCTTGCCATCATCATTACTTACTTGAGGGTTGTCTTGTTTCTCATCATAAGTGCCTTTTTGAGGACTTTCATGACCCTCATCATCACTGTTTTGGCTGCCACTTTGTTTTTTTTCTTGAGGACAGTCTTGTTCATCTCTGTCCCTGCTTTCTTCATGACTGTTGTGCTCTTTACCTTCACTGTTTTTTCCCTCATCACCATCATGCTTACTACTGTGTTGGCTGCCATCATGTTCCTCTTCATGACTGCTATGCTCACCATTAATTTTTTCATGCTCACCATAATTTCCTTCTTCCCCACTATCTTGCTTAGAGTCTTTACTTTGCCCTCCTTCATCACTAGTTTGCTTCTTGTCGCTTGTCCCTTCTTCATCACTATTTTCCTTCTTCTCTTCTTCACTCTCAATCATAGGTGATTTTGGTCTTTTAGGAGTGGATTTACTAGAAGAAGGAGAAACATGATGAGTGTATGGTGAGGAAGGCGCATGAGATGAAGAGGTAGTGGAAAATTTGGGATGGGAGATGAAAGAGTCCCAATAAACTACCTTTTTCTCAAGTTGATGGAGGATGATGATATTGATCAAGTAATGATGAAATAAAAAATATATTTGTTGAGCAGAGGGCTTCTTTTGGACAATAGAGGCCATCTTTTCAATGCTTCTGTAGAGGAAGAAAGGTAGGTTCAGCAACTGTGTTCTTGTGAAATGCATAAGAAGCCTGATGTGATAGACATAAATCCGGGAAAACCTCCCTTCACATGTGAAATACTTCATGATGATTTTCATGAGGGGGGCATAGCTGGTCAACAAGTGAGAAAAAGGGAAAATAGCTTGGCAAGCATCCTGATGGTCTGTTTTTAAAAAGGGTTTGTAGTGATTCAGATCTAGGTATGTTTGTTTGAACCACTTTTCTCCTATATAGGGGATCTTAGTAGCTTTGGAGATAGCCCTAGGAGAGAGTTTGAAATCCTGACCTGCTAGATGGACATGCTTTCCTTGCAGCCTCAAAGCAAACAAATGTGTCAAAGGAAGGTGACTTTTTACTTCTTGGACTTTTTGGCAAAATTCCAAGCACCCTACTTCATGAAAATTGAAGAGTACTAAAGGAGATTCATTCACTTCCTGAGTTGTAATAGGCTCATACCTATTGTGATACCCACTTCTGCTGTCCTTCTTTGGAGGCATTTTTTCTTTTGATACCCTTCACTTACTTACCAAACAAGACCTTAAAATGTACTGAAAAATAGACTACTTCTTTTCTCTTTAGTTGGCAAGCAAGTGTTTGTTAAATGAAAACAAATTCACTTCTCCAGCACTGTGTTTTGAGTAAAGAGTCCTTTAGTAAGATCTATTTGTGGCTTTTTTGAAGACAATTCCCCTCTCTTTTAGACACTAAAACACTTTTCCTCTCAACCACTATCTTCTTTTGTAATCATTGTTTAAGAGGTGAGCAAACCAATCCTTTTTTGGATGAAGATCACTTTGTTTCTCTAAAGAAAGTAGTATCCCTGTTACTGAGTAAGAAACCTTTAACAGAAACTATGTCTTCTCTTTAAATACTGTGTGATCCTTTATGTACTTAAAAAAGAAACAAACTTTCAACTTTCACAAGGTGCTAGTCTTTCTTTAAAAAGTGATTCCCTGTTTTATGTAGTTCAAGCCTTTAATCTGAAATGATGGGTCGCCTTGTTTAATCATTTCTTTCTCTTTGGTTATTTCAAGCAAAAAGGGTTCTCTTTGAAATCACTGGTTTTTCTTTGATCTTGATAAACATGGTATGCTTGAAAGCAAGCTATGTTTTCCCCTTAACTACTTCCAAACCCCTTTCAAACTGTCAACAAGCCCTTATCCCTTATTCATTGTTTCTCTTTGAAAAAATTGTTTATGAGATTCCTTTCAAACTGATAACAAGCAGACCTTCCTCTTTTAATCACTGTCCCTATGAAATCACTGTTAAGGGGACTCCTTTAAACTAATAATAAGCAGATCTTTCTCCCTTAATTACTATTTCTTTGTGAATTAGCAAATATGATAAGTTGGAAGAGTAAATTGTGTTCTTTTCAAACCTCTTTAAAACTGTCAATGGGCCCTTTCCACTTATCATTGTTTTCCTTTAACTCTGATAACAAACCTTCTCTTAAATCAAATAAAAAATGTACTTAGAGGCATAAGTACCTTTCAAACATGTCATTTGTTGTATTTGGAGATGATTTTTGTTGTGTAAAAATCGATCTTGGCACCTTTGAGAGCTTCTTGCAGCATTGGCCCGGGCGGGCAAACTGGCGTTCAGAGTTGGTTGATGGGTCGGGCGGGCTTTGAATGGACAAACGCACCGTGTTTGACCTATCGGGTCAGCCCTGGGCGTTCGTTGAATGAAAATAACGTGCCACGTTCAGGCTTTCGAGTCGGCCCTGGGCGCTGGGCACAGGCGTGCCGCACACTTCTACAGGAACGTCGTGCCCTTAACAAACTTGTATTGCTAGCACCTACAGGCGCGCCACGCGTTCAACAAGCCTCAAATTATCACTTGACCTCATTTCTTCTTGCTCACCACGTTTGCAAAATGGCATAAACATCTGTTTTCTTGGGCTTTTATAGCTTGTGAGGGTTTTATACTTCCTTTACCAATCTCAAACTTCTCTCTTCTTTGTTATTTGGAAGACACCTTGAATAGTGGCTTTGTGCATTTGTTAAGGGGGTTGTTTCTTTAACAAACACTTTACCTCCCTTAACAGTATTTTTAATACTATCCTTTCCACTTAATCATATGCCCTGTGACACCTCCACAATTTACCTAGGTGATGTTATTTTGAACAAGGCTCATAACAACACTACCACTACCATCTTAAAAACACTAAGTATCTCCATTGTTTTTTGAATTGATGAGGGTCTTCTCATATGTGTTTTTTGAAGTGATGAGGGTCTTCTCATATTTGTTTTTTGATCCTCAAACTCTATTGCTCTGAAAATATTATTAAGGGAAAACATTGACCTATTTAATTTGTCACTCCTAAATATCTTCTTTCATACAGTTCTTCGTGCTTTATAAAAAATTATCATGTAATATATGCCTTCCTCAGTATTATGTCACTTTGAAACCACAGACAAGAAACATGTGATTTTGTTTATGGAAGGGTTCTCTGTCTATCTTTTAAGAAGGTTCTCTCCGCAGCTATGGCCTTGTATACTATTTGAAAGAGGCTTATGAAAACACTACCCCTGCAACCTTTTGAAACCATTATGTATCCCACTATTTGTGAAGTAATGGGATCTTGTAAACCATGAGTTTTATCCTTTTGCTTGTATTATGAAGGAAGGCTTCCAAACTTGGAAAGTTTCACCTATCTTAACAATGTGCCCACCGTCTTTTAAATGATCTGAAGAAGTAACTCTTGGTGCTTGCTATTTATTCATCACTTGGAGGGAGTTAGCCTTGATAAATCATAATGAAACTGTCTAAAAAACAAGAATGTCCTTTTATATAAATCATCTAGGTGGAATGGCTCTTCATGTGAGTTTGCAGAAGCCATTTTAAAACCAAGCTTGTTCTACCTCCTTGGCCATTCAGATGAGGTTGCTCTTAGTTAAAAACTCCAACCTTGGATTATACTTTTAAGAGGCTTTTATAAACAGAAAAAACAAAGGCTTCTTAACACCATCATGTCACTGCTTTCCTTATGATGTAACAAAGGCCTTCAACCCATGAATTTTCATTTGTTTTCACCATTGTTTCTCAACTGGTCTTAACCATAGAAAAACCTTTTTTAAAACAACATTTCAAACCCTGCTATGCATTCTCTGTTCATCTTTGGAGGAAAAAGCACCAAGCAGCCACTGAAGTTTCTCAACAATATGTTTGACCCTCTGCTTATTAGTGAAGGAGGTCAAAACGATATGTCTTCTAACCCTCTGATTTTATATGAAGGAGTTTTTTGTCATTGTGCTTCAAACCATCTGCTTTTCAGGAAGGAGGTTATCATCATACACATGAAATTTCATTTATTTCAACACTGTGTCATTTGCTCTGCAATATATGTCTTTGCTTGGTATCATATCACTGTGAATTTTTTAGGGAGTGAATAAAGTGGTTGGTATAAGGGTAATGCTCACTGTTGGAAACCTTTGAACTAACTTTCTCTTGACTGTGTTTTCAGGGTACCTTGAAATTTCCTTTGATTAATGTTCACATCCCAAGTTCAAGGTAGCATAAGAAGCAGCTATCTTCTTATGCCCTACATGATGATGCCCTTTGGAAGGATTAGGTAGCACTGCTTATCAGCATCACTCAGTTTTTGTGTTCATTTGACATGAGGAATGATCTTTGCTCTTCAGGTAGCATTTGGATTTATAACATGTACACTTGCTGCTCTTACTTACTATACTTTACTTGCCTTGATGGAAAACTAGGTCAACATGAAGGGCCTGTTGAAATTTGTCCTTTTTTTCCCTTATTTGTACATTGATCATCATTAAATTACACCCCTACAGAGATGTAAAAACAGATGCTTTGGAACCTTGGAGAGCTCTTTTTGTGTTTCATGGAGATTTTGCCTGATCTAAGCATTTTTTCTTCAGACAGTGACAGACCTTCTCTTTTCCTGTTTTGGATCTTTGTTGAATTTCTTCTGATATGATACAAAGTGACCTCTTAGTAATGTGCAACCTATGGATAGCACAATGCTTTCTTTGAAAAAAAGGAACTAATTCATGGTTGACTGGTACTAGACAGAGGCTTTTTGGCCTAGGATATCTTAGCCAATGAAAAAACTCCCTAAACACCATTATCTAAGTTAGGGACAATTTTGACAGATTCTGAAAGTTTTCTTAGGCATGCTCAGATTTTCAAATGACAAGATTACCAGGGATAGAGTTGCAGACACTTTGTCAACTTTACATAGTGGATGGCATGAGAAACAAGGGTAAATGATAGCAGATAAACCAAGCTAAGAAAGCTCTAGACAGGGATATTTTTCTGAAACAAGATAGGACTTGAAAACTGGAGATTGTTCTCATCATAGACTGACAGGAAGGGGTATGAAGACAAAAATTTGTTTGGGGTGTTTTCTAGATGACAAATTGATAGTTTGAGATTAGCTTCTAGAAAACTTAGCTAAGGAAACTAGTCATCAATAATAGGTAAAAAATATTGATGACTAACAGTGGCTCCTTTGGGGAGGGCAACTCCTTTTCAGGAGGTGTCCAGAATTGCAGATATCTGGCTTGTGAAGACCAGTGCCTTATCCATTGGCGCAAATTTCTTTCTTTCTTGATGCTATTTATAAAAATTGACAACATGATTAGCATCAAAGTCATCTCTACCTACCCAGCTATATTTCCTAACATTTTTTCTTCTTTTAGGTGCATTTGGACTAGCAACACTTTGACATGATATTTTTGAAAAAGAGAACTATCTAATTCTACACTTATATCTTCTGGGAGTTCAGATTAAACTGATGAACTCCTTTGATTATGTACCTATGCTAGATTGACTGTCAATATTAAGTTGTTTGACAGGATTTCATTCACTATGCTAAAACATGAAATTGAAAAATGACCAAATCAGGCTTAGATGTTTTGATTTGTCATGTGTTTGTGGCATAAAACACAAGCTGCACACAAATATTATTTTGCATGAAAACAAGACTTAGAAAAATCAGGGCTAGGATACATAGTTTGTTTTTCATCCTTGTTTTCCTCTTTGGTTATGTTTTGATCATGTGGAACCAGTATCTTTTCCTAATCTATTTTCTTTAACAAGTCAAGCTTACATAATTTGACTATCACTTCTTTCACTAACTTATCAGTGATAAATTTAAAACATGTTCAGTTATGATTAGGCTAGATAACTGAACAAGATATCTTTTGAGCTCTAGTAGTGGAATTTAGACTTGCGCACTTTCAGCATGAATATTTTTTTGAACATGGGGCTTTTTTGCTATTTTCTAAAACTGCCCTCTTTTCAACTTTTCTACTTTTTTTTTATTTTCCATTTTTTATTTATTTCTTCAAACAGTGATATGTACAATGAGTGAAAATGTTTAAAACTAGAGCTCTTGACAGAAGTAATCTTTTAGTGTCCTGCCATTCACAAGACCTCCAAAAGTTTCAGTCCCATCAGGTTCTTGCAGGAAAAAAACATTGTTTCCGCTAACTAAACTGATAATGAAAGGCCCTTTCCATAAGTTTTCAAACTTACCATGCTTTCCTTTATCTTCTCTTTTGGAATCCCATTTTAACACTTTATCCCCAATCTGAAAATCATTTTCCTTGGTCCTTCTGTCAAAAATTTGTTTCATCTTATCTTGCGCTAACTGAGCCCTTTGGTAAACTTGTTCTCTTGTTTGCTGTAAATGGATAGTCTGATTTATCCTCCTTTGCATGTCATTTTCTTCTATTTGAACTTCTTGTAAAAGCTTCATTACTGGAACCCCTAAAGATGTTGGGAAAATGGTATCCATGCCATACACTAGTTGGTATGGAGACATACCGATTGATTTTTTGGTGGTTAGTCTATCAAACCATAGTGCATGCACTAGTTTTCCATGCCATGCCTTTTGATTTTGTTCAAGAAGCTTCTTAATGATGTTGACTAGGATTTTGTTAGAGGACTCAGCTAAACCATTACCTTGAGGGTAATAAGTTGTGGAATGTCCTAATGTGATATGATATTTGTAACAGAAGTCAACCATTCTTTTGGAGGAAAAGGCAGCAGCGTTATCAGTGATAATTTTCCTAGGACAGTCGAATCTAGATAAAATGTTGGTTTCTAGGAACTTAATGATGACTGAATCGGTAGCATTCCTAGAGGGTATGGCTTCTATCCATTTGGTAAAGTAATTAGTGGTTGTAAGGATCCATTTGTGTTGAGAAGACGAATAAGGGTGAATCTCACCAATAAAATCTAAACCCCATTGCTGGAAAGGTCCTTCAACTATGATGGGATGTAAGGGCAAAGGTAAAAAGAAATTCTTGCCATAAAAAATTTGGCACATATGGCATGTCATAATCAGTTTGTGAGTGTCAGGAAATAAGGTAGGCCAAAAATAACCGGCTCTAAGGATTTTTTTGGCTATGGTTTTCCAGTAGAGATGATCTCCACATTCTCCTTCGTGCATTTCGTGCATAATTTTTTCTGCATCATCTTCAAGGAAACATTTAAGAAGCATACCAGTGGGATTTTTCCAATACAAAATTCCATTTAAAATACAAAACTTTAAAGATTTTTTTTTGAGGAATCTTGCTTTTGTCTTTAATAAGGTTGGAGGATCATTAAGATAAAATAACACATAAAGAATATCAGCATACCAAGGTGAATTTAAAAACACTTCTTCAACATGAAGGGTTGCGCATTCTTCCTGTTCTTCTAAGGTGTCAACAAAATTTATATCTAATGTTTGGAGCTTGGTTTCAGCCATTAGTCTTGCGAGTCCTTGTCCCTTAACAGTTTGGTGGGTTGGATCTCTAAGTCATATTCTAAGATGATAGCGATCCATTTTCCCCTTTTACCATCGGGATCTTGATTTAATATATCTTTGACGATGGTATGAGGAATGAAAGCAATGATATGAGAATGCAAGATATAAACTCGGAAATATTCCAATGCTTTTACCAATGCGAATGCCTGTTTTTCCATGATATTATATTTCAAGGGAGCATCTCTTAGGTATTTTCTAAAAAAGGCTATGGGTTGTTCTTGCCCTACTGCGTTCTTTTGTAATAATACTGCAGTTATCGTGTGTTCAGATGAAAACGAAAAAATGTAAAAATCTTTGGTGAAATCAGGGCTTATTAGTACTGGTGTTTCGATGAGGGATTTTTTAACCAATTCAAAAGATTTTTTGGCTTCTATAGTCCATTTAACCCCAACTTCCTTTTTTAACATGTTTGTGATATCTCTCAGAAGTTCAGCAAGATTTGGGATGAATCTTCTTAAGAAATTAATTTTTCCAATAAAGGATTGTAATTCCTTAATGTTTCTGGGGTAGCTGATTTTCAGTATGCCTACGATTCTTTTGGGGTCTATTTTTATTCCATCTTCAGAAATGATGTGACCTAGGAGTTTTCCTTCTTCGAGACCGAAAAGTGTTTTCTTGGAATTCAGAGATAAACCATATTTTCTGCATTTTTTGAAAACCTTTCTTAAGTGAACCAGATGCTCTTCATCTGATTTGGAATATACTGTGATGTCGTCAAGATATATGACTATGAAATAACCTATGTCTTATGAGAAAGCTATGTCCATGGCTCTTTGTAATGTGGAACCGGAATTCATTAATCCAAAAGGCATTTTAACATACATGAAAGTGCCCCAAGGCATGGTGAAAGCAGTTTTGTGTTGATCAGTAGGAAAAACCAGCACTTGGTTGTAACCGGAAAAACCATCAAGTAATGAGATTCTTTTAGCACCCACCACTTTTTGAAGTATGTGGTCCATTTTGGGCAGAGGATAGTTTTCCTTTAAAGAGGCTCTATTCAGGTTTCAGAAATCAATACAAAGTCTGATCTCACCGGTTTTTTTCCTGATTGATACTAGATTTGAAGCCCACTCAGAGTACCTAAGGGACACTATTATCCCAGCATAATACATCTTTTTTATTTCCTTCTCAACTATAGGTAGTAATACTAGGTTTATTCTTCTTAACTTCTGTTTGAAAGGCTTCTAGTTTTCTTTGAGAGGGATCATGTGTTGAATGATGCTTGTGTCGTATGATTTCAAATCTTGGTATCCCCATGCGAACACATGTTTAAACTCTTTAAACAACTCAACGTATTTCTGTTTTATGTGAGAAGGGAGAGTTTTGGATAGTTTGATCATTTTTTATTCTTTTGTGCTTCATATGTTATATTATTCTATGTCAACCTCGGTAGATTCCATTTTCGGTTTTTTGGCCACATCATTAAAATCAAACAATTCCTCTAAGGGTGCAAGACCTCTAGGTATGGTGTCATTTTCACAGTGTAAGACTTCAAGCTCTCTTTGGTCTAGGTCCTCGCATGTTTCAACTTCATAAGGATAAATAATCAAGTTTATATTTGTTGGTGAAGGTAAATCTGGCTCTTGGTCTTCATTTTGGTCAAGACTTCTTTCTTCATGTCCTAAGTTTGTTTTAGTCATTTCCAACTCATTGATAGATTGCAAAATATCATCAATTTGCTCATCATCTTTGAATATTTTCCAATGGTGGATGTTTTCTGGCACTATAGGACGATGTTTGACTTGGATATTGTATTGTTCGTTTGCAAATGGTTTTTGGCAATTTCTTGTAGCAAAGGCGAGTTCATTGGCTAGGCTATTTTGAGACCTAGGAACATAAGTGAGTTCATATCTTTCGAAATTTTTAAGGATGTCTAATGCTTCATTCCTGTATTCTCTCAGTCCTGAGTTTTTTGCTAAATATTCACCCTTGATTTGTCTAATTACAAGTTCTGAATCTCCCTGGGCTGATATTTTATTAGCGCCTAAGTCTTTGAGTAAGTGTAGGCCAAGGAGAAGGGCTTCATATTCAGCAATTTTATTGGTACATTGGAATTATAATCTAAAAGAATGACCTTCATTAGTATTGTGTATCCAGATTCCAACCCCGGAACCATTTTTGCTGCAGGAACCATCGAATCTTATACTCCAAAGAGTTTCTTTTTCGTACGTGTTACTAAGCTGTTTTTCAGGTTTCTTAGAGTTTTGATCATTAATTTCTTTGTCTGGAGATGAGTAATGTTGTTCTGATGGTTTGAATTCTTCTTCATTTCCTTTTATCTACTCATTTATATCACTTTCATTGTATAAGATAAAAGAATCTAAATTGGAATGAATGGAATAAATTGGAGTATTATTTGGCCTATCTAGGTTGCTTACCATATATTTCATGTGAGTTTCTCAATACAACCTCCTAGTTTGGTTAAAGACCGAGATGGTAGCAAATGACATGTCCATTTGAAGGCTACCTTATATTTTGGCGGCCCATGATCTTGATAATATCATTCCATACTTGGGAGGAATATCAGCCACTACTACGTCCATGACTAGGCTTTTAGCCAGTATTTGTGTTAAAGCAAAACACAGGTTCTTTATTAGGCCTAAGCATTTGACCCGACTTGAATTGAATGAGTACAATTATTTGTAAGGTTTAGTTACCTCTAGACCCAAACTCTCCATGGCTTCTTTAGGCATGAGGTTATGGGAGGCACTAGAATCTAACATGGTGTTATGTAATATCCTGTCATGGATGTTCAAACTTACGTAGAAAGGGAAAACAGCTCCTTCTTGGTATTCACCTTCTATTTTGGGACCAAATAAAAGCTTCGGTTTGTCATCAGTTAGATTTAAAGTATCTACCTCATTTCCTATGTTTAAGACTTTAAATATTTGAGATCTGTACCTATCTACAATTACTAGCTCAGTGAGGGGTATGGTTATCTTTCTTTTGGCAATTTCCCCTTCAAAACTGAATGGTGCTTGTAGTTTAGATAGATTTACTTCAGTTTTTTCAGCCATTACTTTCTCTATATTTTTAATTTTCTGACTTTGATTTGGGGTTTTGTTCAATACAAATGTCTCAGGAATCTTAGTAGAGGTACTAGGACAGTTTGGATCATGGCTTGCCTGACTAGCTTTGTTTTTGTTTTGGTCAATTCTCTTAGCCATGATTTTGTTACTATCTGTTGTTATTTTAAGAATGGTATCGGGGGCTTTTGTAACAGCAGTGTCTTAGCTACCTTTCTTATAATTTTCTTGGTTTTTCTTACTCCTAAGATCATATTGTCAATGAGCTTCATTATGGCGTTTTGTAACCCTATTTCAGGATCTTCAGGTTCCTCATAATTTGTTTCATTTTGGTTTGGGGAGAAGAAAACTTGTTCTTCTTCTGTGAGGAAAACCTCACCCTCGTTATTGGAACCTATCAAGTTTAAGTGGTTTTCATCAAGTGGTTCCATATCTCTTTCTAACTCACTGACATAGTTTTCATGGAAAGGTGGCCTGATCTGTTGATCATTCTCCCTTGGTTTGTTCTGAGGCAGATCTCTTCTAAATTTTTGGTTCCGGTTTCTGTTTTGAGGGTTTGGCTGGTTGTCCTTAAGAGGTGTTTTTTCATTCAGATTCATTTTTTCCCACATTTTTTTCCATGGACCTAACCAGGTTGTCTATTCTGGGATCTGAGGAGGAAACTGAATGCATGGCCTCATCTCGGTATGTGACTTTCTTTTCTGATCTGATCCTAGCTCTCTTCTCAGCTAGGTTGGCTTCGGCACTAATAGCTACTTTCTGCATTTCTTCTAAAGTTGCGGGATCTCTTTCTCTGAGTTGGTATGTCATATCCGAGTCAAAACCTTCGGGAAATTTTACTAGTGCTGAGCCAAGTGGAGGTTTCATGTGAGGCGGGAGGGCGTTATAAACACTGTTGAACCTAGTGCAATAGTCCTGCACACTTCCCCAATATTCCTTTTAGGATTGTTATATTCGGAAAGGGTTTGGATGGGGTTTTTCCTTATTTCCCACCTCTTTATGAAAGTTTGGTAAAGTGATGGGAGATCATGTATACTGTTAGGAGCCAAGTTTTTAAACCATTTCTTGGGTTCTCCGTGTTGAATATGATGCAGAGTGTTGTCCTTGATGGCAACCCACTGAATGAAGATGAAGACGTGCGACTGTTGACATGTATTGTCCTCGATGGCACTCCACCTGATGAAGTTATGCTTGACTTGATGGACTTGTTAAATGATGTAAATCTGAAGTGATATGATGATTGTTGATGATATGATGTTGAGTGTGGTACTTGAAAGGAAACCCACTTGATGAAGATGATGACAACTTACTTGATGAAGTTGTGTTTGATAGAATATGTCCTTGATGAAGGAAATCTGATGTATCTATAGTATTTACAGAAGGCAATGAAGAAAGGATTTCAGAATGTACTCAGAGAATGATGAAAAAGAGTATGTCTCTTGATATACGCGGATTGGCCTAGGGGAAGTCGCGTATGCACGCGGAAAGGAACGTTACAAGTCGCGTATGGGCTAAAGCGCTCAAAAAGTGCAAATCCAAGGGTAACCACCATGGTATTGACCCATAGTATTGGGTAATGATCCGCCTAATTGACCCTGTCCAGGAAGTTTTGGGCTTATGGTATTGTTTTGGTCCATGGTATTGAAAAAGGGGCTCATGGTATTGAAAAAGGATAATCATATAAAAGGAGAAGAAATTCATTGTGCACAAGATGAGCGAGGGTGCAAGATGTCTGAGCTTGAATGAATACTTCTCTCTGAAGTATATCTGAATGGAAAGGGTTACACTTGAATGATAAATCTGATTGTATGATGCACCAATGATGAAGAAAGGGATCTAGATCTGAATTGCTCTTGTATTTGTTAGATCTGATTAAGGAAGGCTTAGACGAGCATCTAGGCGAACATCTGTCTGAAGCAAAAGGGTAGATCTGAACCGAATATCTGATCTGATGAAGTATGCTGCTCTGTAATGATTGAAGATCTATACGCTACTTAGCCGCGGAGGAAACGTGTATATACGCGGCTTCAGCGAAGAGAAAGCGTGTATGCGCAATAAAATATACACTGAGGTATACGCTGGTTTGTGTGGACGGAAGCGCGTATATACGCGACATCAGTGAAGTAAAAGCGCGTATGCAAACTAGGGTTTGCTGAAGCAAGGGGTATGAAATATCTGATCTGTTCTGCTGTGTTTCTGCTATCTGATTTGTGTTGATATGAATCTGTTGATGATGTATGGTTGTGCTTAAAAGTATGGAAAGGGTTCGGTCTGGAAATATGATGAATTGTGGCCTGCAAGTTGTGTTCTATTAAAGTGGTTGGATCCAGTGTGAAAATTGATGAAACGTGGTCCAAGGTGGTGCCGAGGGTTGTAGCCTTCAGTCAGGGGGCGTAGCTCCCTTCCAGGAAAGGCTGGTAAACGAGATCGGGGGGTCGTAGCTCCCTTCCAGGAGAGGCTGGTAAACGAGTCAGGGGGTTGGAGCTCCCTTCCAGGAGAGGCTGGTAAACGAGCGCAGGTGGGTGCCTGCGTGCTGGTCAAGTCTGCGCCAGCACATATGTTGTAACATGTTTTTTCTATAATAAAATATTGAAGGCTGAGCAACTGCAGCGGTGGTTTTCTCCCGACTTGGGTTTCCACCTAAAAATCCTGGTGTTCATGTGTGATGCTTTGTGTGATGGTTTATTCTGTTCTTACTGCTCATGTTTACTGTTTATAGAACATCTAATGAATGAATGATGGAATGATATAAGTGAAGAACTCATTGCATAATTAGATCTCTGAGTATACGCTAGTTTCATAAAGGGGATCCGCGTATATACGCTAGTTTACTGAAGGAAAGTAGCGTATGGGTTTTTAAGGAATGAAAAAGTAAAAAGATTTGATTATGCAGTAAATACTGATTCACCCCCCCCCTCTCAGTATTTTTCCCAACAATTGGTATCAGAGGAGGTCCTTGTGCAGAAGCTTGATCGCTTAAAGGGGATCCGTCGCAATGGGAAGTCAAGAAGGAGTAATGTCTATAAAGCCACCTCTATTCAATGGAAGAAATCTGATATTCTGGAAGGTACGTACAAAAGCATATCTGCAAAGTCTTGGTGCAGATGTATGGGCAATCGTGGAAGAAGGTTATCAATACTCGGCAAGTATTCCTACTGATGCAGCTGAAAGAAAGAAGTATGAAATCAATGCCAAAGCAGTGAATGTCTTATTGGGAAGCATGTCTGAATCAGAATTTGCTAAAGTGATGCAGCTACATTCAGCAAAATAAATATGGGACAAAATCATTCTAAGCTATGAAGGAGACACAAAGGTAAAAGTGCAAAACTCCAAACTCTTAGAATTGAATATGAAAATTTGAAGATGCATAGTGATGAAAGTGTTGCCAGTTTCTTTCTTCGTCTAGATGATATTGTAAATCGGATGAGAAATTTGGGTGAAACCATGGCTGATACTACACTGGTGGAAAAGGTCTTGAGATCTTTGACTTCAAAATTTGACTCTAAAGTTTCTGCTATTGAAGAAAGACAAGATTTGCAAACCCTTACTATTGTTCAATTACATGGTACTCTGACTGCTTTTGAAATGAGACAAGGAGGCCCTTCTCAAGTAAGAGAAGCTGCTTTTAAGGCATCTACAAAAGGAAAGGAAAAGGAAGTTGTCAAAGAATCCAGTTATATATCCGATGAAGAAGAAGCGAATTTCGTGAGAAAGCTCCAACTAGGTACTGGAAGATTCAAAGGTAAGCTTCCCTTCAAATGTTTTGAGTGTGGAAAAGTTGGTCATTATGCTGCTAAATGTCCTTATAGAGAAAAGCATGGTAAAGGAAACAATTTGAGAAGAGAAAGAGTTATTATGCAAAAGAAGATGATGATGAAGTGTCCAGTGAAGATGAAGAAGATTCTGACCAAGATCTGAAAGTGCTCATGGCTAAGAAGCAAAAGAAGAAGGTTACTCGAGGAAAGGAGATACCTCATAAATCATGTATAGCAAAAATTGAAGAAGATGAAACAGATTCTGACGAAGATCTACAAGCACTCATGGCAAAGAAGAAAAAGGAGAAGGCCACTTGTAATACTCTGCTTTGTGCAAACAATAATAAAGATAGTGAAAGTAAAGTTGTGGATCTAGAAGAAGCTCTCAAAATTAAAGTTGAAGAACTACAAAGTTCATACAATAAGCAAGAAACTATCTACAAAGAGATGATCTCACAAATGAAAGATCAAACAGAAATGCTGAATGGACAAGTGGACAAGTATCAAAGGTTTCATACTTATGCATCCAATCGAATTAAAGATCTAGAAGCAGATCTTGAAAAATCAAGCAAGAAGAATGAAGGACTTGAAGTTGCTATCATCTTTCTGCAAGCAGAGCTAGAAGCATCAAGTAAGGAAAATGAGGAACCTCTACAATCCTTTGAAAAGGAAGGCCTTGAAGCAGAAATTATCTCTCTCAAAGAAGATCTGGAAAAATCAAATAAGAAGAATGAAGAGCTGGAACAAACATGTGAAGAAAACTAAAATTGGCTGAAAGAAGAGATCCTAAATCTAAAGGATCAAGTTGAAGATGGAAGAAGAAAAGAAGAAAGCATGACAAAGCAATGTCAAGCCTTGGAGGTTGAGGTAAACATTCTCAAAGGTAAATTGGAAGAAAAGGTAAAACTGTTGAGGTTTCATGATAGTACTAATATCCTGGACAATATTCTGAGTAATCAAAGGTCTCCGGCTATCAAACATGGTCTTGGTTTCCATGAAACTGTTAAAGGAGAATCTAGCTCACAAGGAATTGCCAAAAATTCAGAAGATCTCAATGCAAAACCTGATGTGTTGAAAGAAACAAAAGATCAACCAACAATCATGAATTCTCAAAAGAATTCATTCAAGAATGTTGAATATTTTAAATGTCATAATTATGGGCATGTTGCAGCAAATTGCAGGAGCAGATCATTTCAGCCACAAACAAACAAATTCTACTCAGAAAGGTACTCTAGCTTCTTCAGGGGATATTGTTTTTCATGTAACAAGTATGGACATAAATCAGCTAATTGTAAATGGAGGAAGAATAGAAATACTCATTATGATTCTTATGATTATTTCTCTGGCCACATGAGATGTTATGCTTGTAATAAGTATGGACATGTAGAAAAAGAATGGAGGATGAACAGATCTGGGAAAGTGGACAATTTTCAGCACACTGTTGGAAAGCTCAAGCAAATTTGGAAAAAGAAGGAGGACCGATCAGAAACGTAGGGAATTCAGACCCTACTGTAGTCATACACTTCTGGAAGCTTACTTCTCCGATTGACTGCAGGAATGATGTGGCATACATTATGAGATTTAGTAATGTATCGTCACAAGGGGAGCAATGCATGATGACTTTCATGGTTGATTTGATTATTCTGGTTATGTTTACTTCTGACAGCACATCTGATGTGGAAAGGACAGGTACAGGAGGTACAAGCTCAGGAAGAAATGAAGGAAGATGGAAATTTTCTATGCTTCACTTTCCATACGCAGGTTCCATTAACTAGAGTCGCGTATACACGCGAGTTCCAGAAGACGCAGTCGCGTATGCATTGATGATAAGAAAATTTATCTGATAGCTGAAGATCTGAAGCAGAGGTCCAGGGGGAGCATCAGTCTGACTGCTGATGATTGCACCGTTAGCATCATTCTAGTTATACTCATGATAATGAAATGATGCATGGGTTCTTGTGTTGAATATTATGGATGAAGCCTGGTTGCTTTATGATGAAGAGCATTCATTGTTGAGATGAAAGTCTTATAGTTCAGAGATGAGGACAGATCATGCAGAGATTGTTGTTAATGACTTGTTGTTGAAGGTGTCTCAGATTGCACAAGTTAAGGAAGAAGCACTGGTTTAGGGGGAGTAGCAGGTTGAATTCTAATGATTGCATTGTTGGAAATATGACTGCTTATTCTTTGCTCTTGGTGATACTCATGCTCAAATCATGATGATTTAGTACATGGATTATTATGATGAGATTTTGAGCCCTGGTTACTGATAAGTATCTTTGTGTGGATGAGTTGGATATTGTTTGTTTCAGATCATATAGAGTTTGGTTGCTATGGTTGAGATCTTTTGCCTACATATGTTAATTCATGTTACATCTTGAAGATCATGGTGATTTTGGACCACATGGATGATTGCCTGACACATATCTGAAGATGTTGTTCTGGTATGATAATCTTTTTGAAGGAATGTATTGATGCTGCAAAGGATCTGAAGGTTTGGTTACTAATGGGCTTATGCTACAACCATTGGATGACGCTTGAAGACACAACTACACTATTCTGTTATATCTGTAGTCCAGGGAAGCAGTCAAATATCTCAGAAAGAAGCTGAACATTGTCTTTTCCTCATAGAGAATCAGATCTGCATAAATTTTAGAAGATGGCTTGGGATACGCGTTTTTTCAAACATTGGGCTTATGTACGCGAAATGCCCTCATTACAAACCCAGTATTATTATGGTTGTCATGTTTTTTGGATGGTTCTCAAAGATTCGTCATTACCATAGCAATGCCTGGTATCTCTCGAGCATCATGGTATCTCCGTGGTGTTCCGTACCATAATTTTGCTGTACGTTTTGATGAAGATGCCTTGATGATTTGTTGGTGGAAGTTTTCAGGATGCACAAACTAAGGGGGAGCCTTAGTCATTTGGAAAGATTGCTTGGTTGCACAGATTCAGGGGGAGCATTAGCTTTGCTGAGTATAATGCAGTGTTGGCACTATTATGGTTCTGAAATATGTTCTCTTTCTTGAGGACTTTCTGGTGTTGGTCATAAATGGTCATATTTATATTTTGGTGAAAAAGACCTTGTTGAGACTCATGTTGTAAAATTGTAATATTTAGTCATGTAAGGACTTGTCATTTTTGTAAACCCACTTGGTTGGGTAGCTGAGTCAAATTTTGTAAACCCACGTGGTTGGGTAGCTGAGTCAAATTTGTAAACCCACTTGGTTGGGTAGTTGAGTCTCATATGTAAATCCACTTGGATGGATATTTGATGTAAGTATGAGTCTTTGGTGATAGAAAGAGTCATGTACCTTATTGAAAAATATGTTTGAAGATTCATCATGAACTCAGGGGGAGCTTGGCCACTTCAGCACATATCAGATCTGCAGAATGTTTCTTCCACATGAGGAGAAAATGGGGAGAATGTTGGTTTTTGATCCGCCCTTTGCCCTTGATGTCAAAGGGGGAGAGTGACATGGTGTTTGAATAAAGAGAAGGTAATGATGTGACATATTTGGGAGAGTGACATGGTATCTATCTGCTGTGGTAACCAAACACCATCGTGGTTGCCATCAAGTCCAAAAGGGGAGATTGTTGGAAATATGATGCAGAGTGTTGTCCTTGATGGCAACCCACTGAATGAAGATGAAGACGTGCGACTGTTGACATGTATTGTCCTTGATGGCACTCCACCTGATGAAGTTATGCTTGACTTGATGGACTTGTTAAATGATGTAAATCTGAAGTGATATGATGATGGTTGATGATATGATGTTGAGTGTTGTACTTGAAAGGAAACCCACTTGATGAAGATGATGACAACTTACTTGATGAAGTTGTGTTTGATAGAATATGTCCTTGATGAAGGAACTCTGATGTATCTACAGTATTTACAGTAGGCAATGAAGAAAGGATTTCAGAATGTACTCAGAGAATGATGAAAAAGAGCATGTCTCTTGGTATACGCGGATTGGCCTAGGGGAAGTCGCGTATGCACGCGGAAAAGAACGTGCCAAGTCGCGTATGGGCTAAAGCGCTCAAAAAGTGCAAAACCAAGGGTAACCACTATGGTATTGACCCATTGTATTGGGTAATGATCCGCCTAATTGACCCCGTCCAGGTAGTTTTGGGCTTATGGTATTGTTTTGGTCCATGGTATTGAAAAAGGGGCTCATGGTATTGAAAAAGGATAATCATATAAAAGGAGAAGAAATTCATTGTGCACAACATGGGTGTGAGTGCAAGATGTCTGAGCTTGAATGAATACTTCTCTCTGAAGTATATCTGAATGGAAAGGGTTACACTTGAATGATAAATCTGATTGTATGATGCACCAATGATGAAGAAGGGGATCTAGATCTGAATTGCTCTTGTATTTGTTAGATCTGATTATGGAAGGCTTAGATCTGTGATGAGGCGAGCATCAAGGCGAACATCTGTGAATATCTAATCTAATGAAGTATGCTGCTCTGTAATGATTGAAGATCTATACGCTACTTCGCCGCGGAGGAAGCGCGTATATACGCAGCTTCAGCGAAGAGAAAGCGCGTATGCGCAATAAAATATACACTGAGGTATACGCCGGTTTGTGTGGACGGAAGCGCGTATATACGCAACTTCTGTGAAGTAAAAGCGCGTATGCAAACTAGGGTTTGCTGAAGCAAGGGGTATGAAATATTTGATCTGTTCTGCTGTGTTTCTGCTATCTGATCTGTGTTGATATGTATCTGTTGATGATGTATGTTTGTGCTTAAAAGTATGGAAAGGGTTCGGTCTGGAAATATGATGAATGGTGGCCTGCAAGTTGTGTTCTATTGAAGTGGTTGGATCCAGTGTGAAAATTGATGAAACGTGGTCCAAGGTGGTGCTGAGGGTTGTAGCCTTCAGTCAGGGGGTTGTAGCTCCCTTCCAGGTGAGGCTGGTAAACGAGATCGGGGGGTTGTAGCTCCCTTCCAGGTGAGGCTGGTAAACGAGTCAGGGGGTCGTAGCTTCCTTCCAGGAGAGGCTGGTAAACGAGCGCAGGTGGGTGCCTGCGTGCTGGTCAAGTCTGCGCCAGCACATATGTTGTAAGATGTTTTCTCTATAATAAAATATTGAAGGCTGAGCAACTGCAGCGGTGGTTTTCTCCCGACTTGGGTTTCCACCTAAAATCCCGGTGTTCATGTGTGATGCTTATGTGTGATGGTTTATTCTGTTCTTACTACACATGTTTACTGTTTATTGAACATCTAATGAATGAATGATGGAATGATATAAGTGAAGAATTAATGGCATAATTAGATCTCTGTGTATACGCGAGTTTTATGAAGGATATCTGCGTGTATACGCTAGTTTGGTTCAGCAAAGTAGCGTATGCATTTTAGAGAGTGAAAAAGTAAAAAAAGATTTGGATTATGCAAAGAAATACCGATTCACCCCCCCCCCTCTCGTTTGAGGCTCAACACTCCGCCTAGGCTTTGGGCGAACATTCTCATTTTTATGGTTTCATCCGTCAATTCCATGTAGTCAAAAGCATCACCGATTCTATCTACATGTTGCTGAGCAAGAGTAGCCTCACCCAGCGGAAGTGATTCGTAAGATTGGTAATCATTTTGCAAAGGTACCAAAGGTTGTGGTAACACTAAGGGCGCATACCAAGCTGCCATGATGGGAGATAATGGTAGATTTGCAGTATGAGGACTAGTAGGATGAGATGAGATGATTTTCACAGTGGTGGTCTGAATGGGTGTGGCGGAGGTACTTGGACTTGTGGACTGATTCTGAGCAGATTTGGGATAGTAAGAGCCGAAGTGGTGGAGAGGCTGAAAATCAGGAGGTGTAGTGGGTGAGGCTTCTCTGCTAGGACTCTGTTGCAAATCTAAGGGCTCAATATCGTCAAGGTGGATTTTACTCTGCGACTTGCTTCTAAAAAGGGCTTTTGCTGAACTCAAGTCAAACTGGGAGTCTTGCAAGGATGTAAGATGTTCAAGTACAGATCTTGCTTTGTGGATGGCCCTATCGCTGGCCATGCCGCCGTGCTTCAAGCGTCAAATATTTTCCGGGTTATCATTCATGATATGTATCTGGGTCCGAATGAGATCTGGTATTAATTCTTCATGAAGCCAGATTTGAAGGTCAAAGTTTAGAGAGGGTGATAGTTGTGATTGTTTTTGGATGGATGTACTCTCTAGCGCTAATGTGAAGAATGGTCCAAACAAATTGAAGGCTAGTGGAGTAGCCAGGTGGATTTTATTGAGATTTATGGTCCACCACCAATACTGACAAAGATGTTTTTTAGGACAATACTTTTCTAGAAAATTTTATGTGGAAACTTACAAGAATGACATAAAACTTAGTTTCAACAGTTTGCTAGATTGTTGAGAAAGTTATGGTTCTATTTGCAAGTTATTCTGTTGATTCCTTATGTTTAGATGAAGATTTCTGAATCTCTAAGTTGTACTTATTTTGTCACTAATTTCAGAGGTTGCATCATGAAAATTTATTTTTTGGGAAAGATGATTCAACAGAATAGTATGGTTTGTGAAATTTTTGGTTTTTTATGGAGTATTAGGCCTACTGGAGGCTAGTGGAGTCGCTAGGTGGATGTTTTTTTGTTTTTAGAGATATGTACTTATGGTGCACCTCCAATAACTGGGAAAAAGCCATTCTAGGGATGTTTTTGGGGTTTTCTGAGTTTTATGTGTGTAGCCCTGAGGTTTGTAAGAGTTTTCTATGAATGAATCATCATTTTGCTAAGATGATGAAAGAGCTAGTTTCTGCTCTTCGGACAACACTTAAGTTTTCTAAGTTTATCTGATACTTTGAGAGTTCCTAAGGGATACCTAGGATGTTTTGACTCAATTTCCCACCATGATCGCCATTATGTTAGTGAGCGGTGGGATAAATCGACAAGATATTCTTCTTAAGGGATGCTAAAATGTTTAGGGAAGTCTAAGTTTGTTTATTACTCAGAGTCCCACCGTGATTGCCATTATGTTAGGGTCCCGTGATTTGGTAGATTGGCAAGCCAAGTGATAGGGTAACATCAAACTGACTTTGAAGCCCTAGGACCTAGCCTTCCTAGACTCAGAGAGGACTCTCTCTATTTGTGCAAGGGATGTAGATTTGTTTGCTTCTATGTGTCTGATTTTAGGCTAATTGTTAAGTGTGTTTTTAGTTTGTTTTATGTTTTTGAGGGAGGAACTGATCAAAGGATAAATAGATAAAAATATTGTCAGATTAACTGGGCTATGGGGTCGAAAAGGTCGAGAAAACCTCAAATGGTGGACAAGGTATATTGAAGGGCCGATTTGGTCGAGGTAAAATGGATTCTTTAGGTGAAGTGAAATGGGATGGACACTAGGGTTTGTGAAGGAAAAAAGAGTTTTAAACATAAATAGTTTTATAGCAGACATCCATGTGGTAGGGCTAACCATTAATCACGATAAATGAAACTTCAAACTGATAGATGCATATAAAAAACATTCAGATGATACATAGAATTATAAGACCCTCTAACTTTGGGAAAATCGCCTTCAGACTTTGGGGAAAATGAACAAGACAAAAAAATAACTCAATCTATGAAGAGGGAACTCCTAGACATCATATTTTGAGTATCGGGAACTTTGAACTAAGATTGCAGAGCATAGGCAAAGGGCAAGATCGACACAAGACCACTTTGGTTCAACTAGGACAATCAAATATTCAAATAAAGGTTTCAGTAATGGGTTTTTGGTTAGCTAGGAGTAAATAGGGCTTACCATGAATCATACTAGATATCATACATAATAACCATTAATTAAATTGAGAACAAGTTCTTAGGGTATCAAAGAGCATTTAAGAATTCTTTTGACATAACTAAGAAATAAGACAAACATAGAAGCTGTAATGAATCAGGAAACTAGAGGTGCCTCCATGGGCATGTCTCAAATATATTCTTTACTGTCCTACAGCAAGCAAGAAACATGAAAATATGTATGATAACTAATGAAACATAATAGAGAAGGAACACTATACCATTTACCAAGTCAAGGAATCCTACAATAGTCCTCTTCCACCATCCAAAACACACAAGAAATTATCCATTGCATGAGACAAAGTATTTATTCCAAGCTTGTATAACCATGTATTGCCCTATAACATCAAGTTCAGCCTCATAATACAATGAAATCTCTTGGAATAAATAGGCTAAAGAGAAATAACCTATCAAGAGCATCTAGAAGGTCATTGGCCTATTACAAATATCTGATTTTGTCCTTGAGGCTTTGCAAAGCCCAAGGCACAAAATATCTTTAAAAATATCTTAAAATGATAAAAATGGAAATAAAATTGACTTTTCATGACTGACAATGGCCAAAAAAGGCTTAACGCACATTTGAATAAGCCACTTCAGAAAACTGCCTTTTTTGCCAAAATGCTATAGGAACGTAGCAGCAGAAAATTTCTTGTATTGTAGACCACTTTTGAAGGACCTCCCGATGTCAAAAGGAGGCCCTTGATGGCTCGTTGGAAAGCCCTGGATGTCTAGTTTCTTGAACAACTTTATTTTTCTGAAACTGATCCCTAGAAGTATGTCAAAAGGTGGACTGAGTGGAAAAAACCAAAAAGGTAGCCCTTGCTGATATGTGAGGCAGAAAGTTAAAAAATCATTGTTTTTCACCTCTTTGGGGGACCAAAACACCTTATTTGGATTTGAAAAATTGTGAGTAGCTTCCCCTGAATTTATTCCATCCAACCAAATGACTTTCATGAGCTGAGGATGCTCCTAGCGCCCATGGCAGTGCCTTGAAAAATGTGCAATTATGGCCAAAAAACACAAAAAACAAAATCTTGTCAAAATTTGCTCAATTTTGGTGAGCAAGACCCTCATGGGTTCTTAGAAGCATGTAAGGAATTTGAGGCCAATATTTCAAGCCCTAATGTGCCTTTCTCCATTTTTTCTACCAGGTGCCTCTTTCGAGCAACCTTGAGCCTTTCTTGAGCAAGTTTGAGCTTTCTTCGGGCAAATTGGTTCGCCTTCTTATGGTGCCCGATCATCTTCTTTTGTAGATTCAAGTTTCTGTTAGATTTTTCTAACTTATCCTCCAAATTCTTGTTGGCCCTTTCAATCCATGGTTCTCTATTATTTTCTATTTCTTGGGCGAGAAATTGAGTAAGAGGATAAGATTGAACAAGGGCTGCCTCTTCTTCCTTCTTTTTCTCCAAAGATTTCTTGAGACCCATAGTCCTAGGCCTCTTTCTCATTGGCTGTTCTTCTTCTTCAATATCATCAAATTCGCCAATAAGCTCTTCAAGCTTGACTCTTGCTTTGTAGGCTTCCCTTTGGTATTTAAAAGCTCGGGCCTCATAAACTGCCATTTGACCACTCATTTGTTTGTTTTGCATCTGTAGAACATGTATGAGGTCGTTGGACCTTTCTAGATCAGCTTGTAGGTCATGAATTTGGGCTTCTCTATTTTGTAAAAGAGCCTCAAGAATTATAGCTTCCTCATCCCCATCATCAATGTTTATCTGGATGATGTCAAACTCCCTTTCCTTTTCATGACTACTCTCCTCTTTTTCTTTCCCTTGCCTTGGATAGACTTCTTGGTCCTCTTCCTCTTTGGCAATTCAACAATACTCTTTTTAGGCAGTTTGCCTCTACTTCTTAGCGCTCTTGTGACATTGCTAGTCACTGTTGGAGTGATCTTCTTCTTTGATGATCTAGTGTTTCTAGGCTTCGCCACTTTTGGAGGAAGAGTCATGGCCCCTTGCCTAGGAGAGGCAACTAGCACATGCTCTTGGCTGTGTGGAGGAGAAGAGAGAGGAGGTTTCACTACTTTCACTTGCTCAACATGGTCGTTGATTTGGTCTTGGCTGCCCTTAGGATTGTTTTTGATCTTTTTGCTCCATGTTGCCCCCTTCGGAATGCTCACTGTTTGGTGTTTGCTTGCCATCATCATTACTTGCTTGAGGGTTGTCTTGTTTCTCATCATAAGTTTCTTTTTGAGGACTGTCATGACCCTTATCATCATTGTTTTGGCTGCCACTTTGTTTTTTTTCTTGAGGACTGTCTTGTTCATCTCTGTCCCTTCTTTCTTCATGACTGTTGTGCTCTTTACCTTCACTATTTTGTCCCTCATCACCATCATGCTTACTGCTTTGTTGGCTGCCATCATGTTCCTCTTCATGACTTATATGCTCGCCATTAATTTGTTCATGCTCACCATCATTTCCTTCTTCCCCACTGTCATGCTTAGAGTATTTACTTTTCCCTCCTTCATCACTAGTTTGATTCTTGTCGCATTGCCCTTCTTCATCACTAGTTTGCTTCTTCTCTTCTTCACTCTCAATCATAGGGGATTTTGGTCTTTTAGGAGTGGATTTACTAGAAGAATGAGAAACATGATGAGTGGATGGTGAGGAAGGTGCATGAGATGAAGAGGCAATGGAAAAATCGGGATGGGAGATGAAAGAGTCCCAAAAAACTCCCTTTTTCTCACGTTGATGGAGGATGATGATCTTGATCAGGGAATGATGAAATAAACAAGCTTGTTGTTGAGTGGAGGGCTTCTTTTGGACAGTAGAGGCCATCTTGTCAATGCTTCTGTAGAAGACGAAAGGTAGGTTCAGCAACTGAGTTCTTGTGAAATGCATAAGAAGCCTGATGTGATAGGCATAAATCCGGGAAAACCTCCCTTCACATGTGAAATACTTCATGATGACTTTCATGAGGGGGGCATAGCTGGTCAACAAGTGAGAAAAAAGGAAAAATAGCTTGGCAAGCATCCTGATGGTCTGGTTTTAGAAAGGTTTTGTAGTGATTCAGATCTAGATATGTTTTTTTGAACCACTTTTCTCCTATATAGGGGATCTTAGTAGCTTTGGAGATAGCCCTAGGAGAGAGTTTGAAATCCTGACCTGCTAGGTGGACATTCTTTTCTTGCAGCCTCAAAGCAAACAAATGTATCAAAGGAAGGTGACTTTTTACTTCTTGGACTTTTTGGCAAAATTCCAAGCACCCTACTTCATGAAAATTGAAGAGTACTGAAGGAGATTCATTCACTTCCTGAGTTGTAATAGGCTCATACCTATTGTGATACCCACTTTTGTTGTCCTTCTTTGGAGGAATTTTTTCTTTTTATACCCTTCACTGACTTACCAAACAAGACCTTGAAATGTACTGAAAAATAGACTACTACTTTTCTCTTTAGTTGGCAAGCAAGTGTTTGTTAAATGAAAACAAATTCACTTCTCCAGCACTGTGTTTTGAGTAAATAAGCCTTTAGTAAGATCTATTTGTGGCATTTTTGAAGAAAATTCCCCTCTCTTTTAGACACTAAAACTCTTTTCCTCTCAACCACTATCTTCTTTTGTAATCACTGTTGAAGAGGTGAGCAAACCAATCCTTTTTTAGATGAAGATCACTTTTTTTCTCTAAAGAAAGTAGTCTCCCTGTTACTGAGTAAGAAACCTTTAACACAAACTATGTCTTCTCTTTAAATACTATTTGATCCTTTATGTACTTCAAAAAGAAACAAACTTTCAACTTTCACAAGGTGCTTGTCTTTCTTTAAAAAGTGATTCCCTGTTTTATGTAGTTCAAGCCTTTAATCTGAAATGATGGGTCTCCTTATTTAATCACTGCTTTCTCTTTGGTTATTTGAAGCAAAAAGGGCGCTCTTTGAAATCACTGGTTTTTCTCTGATCTTGATAAACATCGTATGCTTGAAAGAAAGTTGTATTTTCCCCTTAACTACTTCCAAACCCCTTTCAAACTGTCAACAAGCCCTTATCCCTTATTCACTGTTTCTCTTTTAAAACACTGTTTATGAGATTCCTTTCAAACTGATAACAAGCAGGCCTTCCTCTTTTAATCATTGTCCCTATGAAATCACTATTAAGGGAACTCCTTTAAACTGATAATAAGCAGATATTTCTCCCTTTATTACTGTTTCTCTATGATTTAGCAAATATGATAAGTTGGAAGAGAAAACTGTGTTCTTTTCAAACCTCTTTAAAACTGTCAATGGGCCCTTTCCACTTATCATTGTTTTCCTTTAACTTTGATATCAAACCTTCTCTTAAATCAAACAAAAAATGTACTTAGAGGCATAAGTACCTTTCAAACATGTCCTTTGTTGTATTTGGAGATGAGTTTTGTTGTGTAAAAATCGATCTTGGCACCTTTGAGAGCTTCTTGTAGCATTGGCCTAGGCAGGCAAACTGGCATTCAGAGTTGGTTGATGGGCCGGGCGGGCTTTGAACGGAAAAATGCGTCACGTTTGACCTGTCAGGTCAGCCCTGGGCGCCTGTTGAACGAAAAGAACGTGCCGCGTTCAGGCTGTCAGGTCGGCCCTGGGCACCGGGCATAAGTGTGTCGTGCACTTCTACAGGCGCACCGCGCCCTTAACAAACTTGTATTGCTAGCACCTACAGGCGCACTGCGCATCCAAAAAACCTCAAATTATCACTTGACCTCATTTCTTCTTGCTCACCACGTTTTCAAAATGGCATAAACATTTTTTTGCTTAGGATTTTATAGCTTATGAGGGTTTTATACTTCCTTTACCAATCTCAAACTTCTCTCTTCTTTTTTATTTGGGAGATACCTTGAATAGTGGCTTTGTGCATTTGTTAAGGGGGTTGTTTCTTTAAAAAACACTTTACCTCCCTTAACGGTCTTTTTAATACTATCCTTTCCACTTAATCATATGCCTTGTGAGACCTCCACAATTTACCTAGGTGATGTTATTTTGAACAAGGCTCATAACAACACTACCACTGCCATCTTAAAACCACTAAGTATCTCCACTATTTTTTGAAGTGATGAGGGTCTTCTCATATGTGTTTTTTGATCCTCAAACTCTGTTGCTCTGAAAAGATTATTAAGGGAAAACAGTGACCTATTTAATTTGTCACTCCTGAATATCTTCTTTCATACAGTCCCTTCGTGCTTTATAAAACTTTATCATGTAATACATGCCTTCCTCAGTATTATGTCACTTTGAAACCACAGACAAGAAACATATGATTTTGTTTATGAAAGGGTTCTCTTTCTATATTTTAAGAAGGTTCTCTCCACAGCTATGACCTTGTATATTATTTGAAAGAGGCTTATAAAAACACTACCCCTGCAGCCTTTTGAAACCATTATGTATCCCACTGTTTGTGAAGTAAGGGGATCCTGTAAACCATGGGTTTTCTCCTTTTTCTTGTATGATGAAGGAAGGCTTCCAAACTAGGAAAGTTTCACCTATCTTAACAATGTGCCCACTGTCTTTTAAATGATCTGAAGAAGTAACCCTTGGTGCTTGCTCTTTATTCATCACTTGGAGGGAGTTAGCCTTGATAAATCATAATGAAACTGTCTAAAAAACAAGAATTCCTTTTTATATAAATCATCTAGGTGGACTGTATCTTCATGTGAGTTTGCAGAAGCCATTTTAAAACCAAGCTGTTTCTACCTCCTTGGCCATTCATATGAGGTTGCTCTTAGTTAAAAACTCCAACCTCGGATTATACTTTGAAGAGGCTTTTATAAACAGAAAAAACAGAGGCTTCTTAACACCATCATGTCACTACTTTCCTTATGATGTAACAAAGGCCTTCAACCCATGAATTTGCATTTGTTTTCACCACTGTTTCTCAACTGGTCTTAACCAGAGAAAACCTTTTTTAAAACAACATTTCAAACCCTGCTATGCATTCTTTGTTCATCTTTGGAGGAAAAAGCGCCAAGCAGCCACTGAAGTTTCTCAACAATATGTTTGACCATTTGCTTATTAGTGAAGGAGGTCAAAACGATATGTCTTCTAACCCTCTGCTTTTATATGAAGGAGGTTTTTATCATTGTGCTTCAAACCATCTGCTTTTCAGGAAGGAGGTTATCATCATACACATGAAATTTCATTTATTTCAACATTGTGTCATTTACTCTGCAATATATGTCTTTGCTTGGTATCATATCACTGTGAAGTTTTTAGGGAGTGAATAAAGTGGTTGGTATAAGGATAATGCTCATTGTTGGAAACCTTTGAACTAACTTTTCCTTGACTGTGTTTTCAAGGTACCTTAAAATTTCCTTTGATTAATGTTCACATCCCAGGTTCAAGGTAGCATAAGAAGCAGTTGTCTTCCTATGCCCTACATTATGATGCCCTTTTGAAGGATCAGGTAGCACTACTTATCAGCATCACTTAGTTTTTTGTGTTCATTTGACATGAGGAATGATCGTTGCTCTTCAGGCAGCATTTGGATTTATAACATGTACACTTGCTGCTCTTTTTTACTATAATTTACTTGCCTTGATGGAAAACTAAGTTAGCATGAAGGACCTGTTGAAATTTGTCCTTTTTTTCCCTCCTTTGTACACTGATCATCGTTAAATTACACCCCTGCATAGATATAAAAACAGATGCTTTGGAACCTTGGAGAGCTCTTTTGGTGTTTCATTGAGATTTTGCCTGATCTAAGCATTTTTCTTCAGACAGTGACAAACCTTATCTTTTCCTAATTTGGATCTTTGTTGAAATTCTTCTTATATGAGACAAAGTGACCTCTTAGTGGTGTGTGACCTATGGATAGCACAATACTTTCTTTGCAGAAAAGGAACTAATTCATGGTTGACTGGTACTAGACAGAGGCTTTTTTTCCTAGGATATCTTAGCCAAGGAAAAAACTCCCTAAACACCACTATCTAACTTAGGGAAAATTTTGACAGATTCTGAGTGTTTTCTTAGGCATGCTCAGATTTTCAAATGACAAGATGACCAGGGATAGAGTTGCAGACACTTTTTCAACCTTTGGATAGTGGATGGCATGAGAAACAAGGGTAAATGACAGCAAATAAACCAAGCTAAGACAGCTCTAGACAAGGATATTTTGTTTAAACGAGATAAAACTTGAAAACTAGAGATTTTTCTCATCATAGATTGACAGGAAGGGGTAGGAAGACAAAAAAAAATTTGGGGTGTTTTCTAGATGACTAATTGACAGTTTGAGATTAGCTTTTAGAAAACTTAGTTAAGGAAACTAGTCATCAATAATAGGTAAAAAATACTGATGACTAATAGGGTGAAGATTAATGTGAAGATAAAGGTGGACGTAGAGGTGGTTTGTCACAATTTACTCCATTCCCTTTTAGATTTTTGTCTCCATTTCCTCCATTTCTCTTTGGAGGATTTGAGATCTCACCTTGCAACCTTGAATTTATCTCCTCATAAAGAACTTTCACCATTTCATTAATTTCAAAGAATTCTTTTTCCTGGAAGTATTATCATCCTCAAACATATTTTCAGGTTCCCCTTCATTTGCGATGACCAGTGAGGCTTTGGGTGACACTGGAGGTGAAACATCTGGTGAATATTGTGGCAAATGTGCTCTCCTTGAACTAGCTTGAGGACTTGTTCCCACAATATTTCCTTCTCTTGTGAGCTTCAACCTTGTATGCATTAGAAAACACTTAAAATATAATTAAACCTTAAATACAACCAAAGAACTTGGATCTAATACCAAATTGGTATGTATTTGAAAACTTGAAGGTTTGATGAAATTTACAAGTTAAATTTTATGTCTTTTATTGAATTAATGAAATTGTAAAAGGACATAAATTAAGTGTTTTGAACTAAGTTTTGCAGCATAAAAATAAAGACAATAATACCATAAACAGTAGCACATGACAACAAAATGATGAAAGAGTTCACCCCTCATGGGCTACATCCCCTGGTCTAGCTTCCAATGTTGGGCCTCTTTCATTAAGTGCTCAAATATGTATTTACATGGATTTTCATTTCTCATAATGAAAAAGTAATGTCTCCAATGTCTCCATAACAGTCAAAAACCCCTATTTGTGCTTTCTCTAAGCTCAATTTGACCAAAAAATGAATAATTTATTCTCTAGTGAAGTTTTGCTGCTAATTGATCGAAAAATTGCACTCTCCTACTAACCACCCTACAAATCCACCGTTTTCGGCACCATTGAGAGAAAAATTTTCCCCACGCCAGTTATTTTCATCGGATTGGGTGTAAATTATCACCTACTTTAATTGCACAATGACCCCCATGAGCAGATAAAATGAAGCCACGTGGTGTCATTGTCGTCGTTGGATCCAAGCGGTTTAAATATTCGTGCAAACTGTTTTAAATCTGCATTCAACTCAAGTTCATTTCTATGTTACCATGGTTATGGTTGAGTTTTTAAAACTCCACGCCAAAAATTTACCGTTCTCCCAACTATAGTTTGGTTAACATGTACCTTCGTTTTGGGGGTTTTTCAAACTTGTTTTGAACTGAGGTTGAACCTGTGTTCTACAGTGGCTTGGTTCCAATTGTGCGCCAATCATTTCAAATCCAACACGATATGGTATAGTTTGGTTGTACCATGGCTTTGGATGGGGATAGGCCCTAGCCCCCATCAATTGACCTATGGTCTTGTGGGTATGGGGTGACCAGGGATGAGGGCTTAACCTTGACCTCGTCCCCCAACTACCAAACTCTAAAACTTTAACTAGTCATGTGCCACTATAGTTGTTAAGAACTAAATGTGGTGGAGTGGTAAGACTTTGTGTTTTGACTCCACAGGTTGCACGTTCGAACATCTAGGAGGCATGTTTGGCCCATAACCATAATTTTAATAATTTTTTGGGAGGCCATGTGGTGGCCATCCATTGGTCCATGTGGACTCCATTCATTGGACCACCTCAAACAACAATCAACCAATCACAATGCAACATAAATTCAACCAATACAACAAGAACACTTGGCGAGATGACATTGGTCCTAAAAATCCAGTCGGATTGTCTAGTCACCCTACCCAGTTAGTGTACGGACTGCCCAGTCAGCATACCTGACCAACCTGTAATTTTTTTTAGTTGTTTACTAAAATGATCAAAACGCGATATCAGGAGCATATGATATCAGTTTTGAGCGATTCAAGTTGCGTTGTATTCAAGGCGATGAGATATACGTTTTGGAAACAGTTTGGAGCACTTTTGAACACTTTGAATTTTGATAGCTTTACTATTCCACTGGATCAGTAACTCTCACTCGTTCGGGGGGCGTGGCTATATCATCGTAGTGGTAGATTACTTTACTAAATGGGTCGAGGTGATGCCTACATTTAACAATACTGAATAAAAAACTACGTACTTTTTCTTTAACCATGTCATTGCACGGTTTGTTATTTTGCAAGGCATAGTTATGGACTATGGAAAAAAATTTCGTAATCATATGATGTCTGAAATTACTGCCCAGCTAACACTCTCTCTTGAAATTTCCACTCCCTACTACCCTCAGGCGAGTGGGAAAGTTGAGGTTATTAATACATTTCTAAAAATTATGATTCAATGTATGATAGGGGTCCATAGGTCATACTGGAATTTGATTATTTGTGTTGCTTTTTGGGCATATCAAATCTTCTTTAGGAATGATACCATATTTACACCGTTCTGATTGGTTTATGGTCTAGAAGCTATCCTTCTAATTAAATGTGAAATTTTGTTAGTGAAACTTTTTTTAGAACTTCTTCCTGCGACTTCCATAGAAGAGGAATGTCTCTTACATCTGACACGCTTATATGAGACTCGACGTCATGCCGCCATGGATAATGAATCCCATAAGAGATGTATTAAGGCACAATATCACAAGAGTGTCAAGCCTCGTGTCTTCTCAGAAGGAGATCTTATCTTGCTATATGAGTAAGATTCTAATAAATTAGGATTAGGAAAGTTTGAGCCCATGTGGTTAGTTCAATATATTTTCAAACATGTTCTTACTAAAGGGTCCTATGAGCTTGTCAATTTTGATGGAGTCCCACTATCAAAAACTAGAAATGGGCTGTATCTTAAGAAATAATATGATTTATTTTTTGCATAGTGCACTGTGTAAATGTTGTATATAGGTGTGTGAGTATGTTTGTGGTGTGTCTCTTCAAAGTTTCCTTCATTTTATATTAATCCCATTTACATTTGGTTTTCATATGTCGACATCCCTTGAACCATATACTGGTTATGCTGATGGTGCGGGTCAAAGTACTTGGAATATACCCTCTGCAGTGTGGGATATATTTTCTCCAAATGGCGAGTTAGTGAATCTATAAGGGATTTGTATTAGTCGTTCTACCAATAACATTTCTTAGTATAGCACAGTGAAAGAGTTGTTTTCTGATGCTATCTCGCATGATATCTAATGTATGATCATTAGACTTGACTCACAACTTGTATTACTACAACTGACTAATGTATATTCAGTTATAAGTCCAACTATGCTTTGTATTTTCTTAAGGGTTAATCTTCTATAAATATACTTTGATTTCATCCAATATCAAGACATTTATAGAAATATAAAAACATTGACAGATGCATTTGCTAACCATGTTTTAGATAGAAATTTGTGACATATGTAAATAAATTTCAATACACATCACATCCATTGAAAGAGATAATAGAAACATAAAGAAACATTGAAGACAGTTGTATATATAAGAGTTTGGTTTTATAATAAAAAATCCCCAGACACATATGGCCACATTCCCTATCATATCCAAAATATACACGCAAATATGGTTATAAGCCTCCTAGTATATTAATCATAATTATCATGATAAAATACCACAACATGAGCTATTTTGCGTAGTATTTGACTAATGTGACCAAGAATTCTGGTAGTGTGTCACTGCAGTCTCTTAGGAATTTTGTCAACTATGGTCTCAATTATACCATGTTTCAACCCCTCCATATGATGCTCTACCTCTTCTAGGGTCTCAATCACATTTAGATCGTGTAGTACATCTCGTCCTACTACAACAACTTGTTTTTTCACTAGTGCCTGTTGTGGGTATCCCTAACAATGGAGATATGTGGAACCCATAGGTCAAATAGGCCCAATATCTACATGTACAAATCAATGGTTTAGTCTCAGATATAACAGAAACACAAAAAAACTTGTAAAACTTAAAAATAAAAAAATGGTCAAGATATCTTACCTATAGCACCTCTTCACTTGCCATCAGGAAGCTTGAGCTCAGGGACTCCATGAAAATCCACCCCTGCATCTGGATAATATTTTATCATAATGAGCTTCCTACACAACCATCTAAATAATACTGGTGTGAATCTTATCATTGATATACCTGCATGTCGGGACATGAGATCCACCCACCTCCTCATCCGTGAGACTCTCGGATCAGTGGGCTCAAGCGAGATATGTTGGGGCTACAGAAATGGAATCTGTTATAAAGAAAAGGATATCAAGATTGAACCATAGCCAAAATTATTCAATCATCCATATTTTTCCTTATTCGGTTGCTCTTTCATGTTGACCAATTCTCCCTCACTCTAGTTAAAAATTGTTGGTTCTATACATTCTATAGTGTACTACATGTATGACCTATTGGCCACGCGTAGTGTAGAGCTACTGGAAAATCTGGAAATAATGAATAGGATCGTCCTTAAAGGAAATATAACCACATATTTGATGTTTATCTTCACATCCTTGGTTGACTAAGCTCGAGGTCTATAATGAGCGACGACATAATATTTGACTGTCTCTCCACCCATTCTCATTCTTGTGAAAGATACAGGGGCACCTCTCCTAGATAAATTAGTCAAGAAATATATGTCCTCAACCTATATTTTGAACATATGTGCTCCTAGTCTGAATGCATAAGATTGAGCATCCCATGCATGCACAAGATATTCTAGTAGCTTCATTTTTTGCCTCATTCATGGAAGCCAGAAGAATTTCAGTAATCCACAATATCTTAATGCCTGGATGGTATCAGGGTCATTTTTTGCATTCATATCTTATTATTCATGCTCTCTTTCTCTTCATATCAAATTCATTTTGTTCCAATGAAGTCCTGAAACATCACAAGGATCTTAATTAGATTTCATGAAAAAAACTTGAATTTTTTTTTTAATAATTGATGAAACAAAGTTGTAAATTTCACCCAACGCACCATCCCAAAGGGAGACAGTGCATTGCAATGTTTTCCCAGTGAAAATAATCCCACATCAATGCTCCTTTCGACCTTCAGGGGGTGAGTTGATCCTGTGGTGAGGAATTAGAGCCCTAGGGCCCTCAAAAGCCAAGAAAATGTGCATGAAATCACAAAATGCAACCATGAAATGAAATAGCAAGGTTTTAGCTCCTACCTGGAAGTGATGCCACCTGAAACAATATACCGGATTAACCACAATCAACTGTAGAATATTAAGGGAAAAAATACTCAGAACTCAAACATCAAGGGGTAAATAAGAAATGGTAAAAATGAAATGTCATTTTGGTTATTTGTGGTCATTATTATTATTATTTTATTATTATTTATTGTTTTGACCTAATTATGATTCAATTTTATCTTAAAACAAGTATTTTTAATCTTTTGATGGTGTTCTGAGTAGGTCTACAGTTGTTTGACGGATTTTGTCATGTTATAAGAGCACAATTTAATCACTTTTTTTGGATCTCTAAACTCACACAAAAGAAACCCTTGGAGTCATATTTCATCTCTTTCCAAACTCCCAAAATATGAAAATATTTTCGAGCACTTGTCTTTTTGAACTCGTTAAAGTAAATGAAAATATATCTACTCAGTATAATTTTAACCCTTTTCCACATTGAGATAGCTTATTTAAGAAAATGGAATACCTTAGTAAAACATTACTAAGAGGTTCTCGTAGGTATCATTTTTTGCATTTTTCGACTCAAGTGACTATCTATAAAAAGTAACCTTTGGAGTTTTCTTTTTCGCCTCTTTTTCAAACTCTCCAAACATGAAAAATATGTCGAGTTTTCACCTTTGTTGGACTCGTAAAAACATCAAACAAATATGGATGTGTCAATCATTATGAGAGCGAACCACTCCTTCTCAAGGTTCATTAAACATACTCTGAGGGATTCATCCAAAGGATGAAGCTACAGATCAAGCATTTGTTATCCTCCTTAAGCTTGTTAAAATATAAAGAGGTACTGACCAGAAATGGTTGGGGAAATTGGGAAAATAGGGTACTCCACCTGTTAATGGTAGCAAGTCGCTCTTGAACATGACACTCTTCCACTTCATCTTTGTGGTTGTTGGGTATGGAAATCTACTTGTCTTTGGGTTCATCACATTGTTTCAAAGTCTCCATTTTCAATTTTCGTTCATTGCTTCCAATTCCGTTCAGTTTCGGTGGTATGTTCAAGAGAATTATTTCAGTCGATATCTACTACAATGGTCTTAAGCCTTCATTCCATGTCTGTCATTCCTGATCCAGTTTTGTATCCACATCATTCTGTCTCAAATCATGATACCTATTTTATGTCGTTGATGGGTGATACGTCAAGGCACTCTTGCGATGGGTTCCTTCCTATCAACATCAACTCATTATCCAAGAAGTTGACTTAGAAATAGCCTTCATTACCTTGGTAATTGCATACATTAATGGAAATTTTCCTCAATCTCCCTGACATGGTTTCATCATTGGCGTTCGACCTACAAATTTTGTGTGGTGTTTGACTTCAACTCATTCATTCCCACCATATGGGTTGTACCGTAATACCTTGAGATTTGTTAACATTATTGATGGTTTCTCTCGCATCTGTTAATGGATTACATCATTGGTCGGTAATTATATGGTGCCTACCATGTTTTACCTCAACTTAATGACTCACATGGTTAAACTTGTACTTTGGACAATCATGTGAATGAGATAAAAGACCCAGGATCTAGTTTCATCCATATGGGTTGTGATTTAAGGATTAATATGAGATTACAAATCATGATTCCTATGATCATACAGACATTCATCCAGTCATGATTCTACCCTTCGTAATTAGTGGACACGTCTTTTTTTATCATTGTACATGTAAAGTTAGCTTATGTATTGAACATGGGTATTCCTCCCTCAGTAAAAATATCAAGATGTAAATGTATTATAACAGATGATGATCTCGACTACTTGTTCTTGATCTAGAATTGTCACAAAGTAAATCACTTCAGTCATCATCCATTGCATATGAATTTTCACTTTAGGAGGAAATATGTTATAGGTAATTTTGCCACATCTTCTCAATAGGCCTATTAACTGGATCAATCAACATCCATCAACATCTTGTCATCATCCTTGCACAAATCCTTAGGAATGACTCTCCATAATCCCTGATTTTATGTGCTTAACTACTTCATTTCCATATTTTTAAGGCCCAGCGCACCTTTTTTTCTTAGGAGACCACGTTAAGTGTATGTTTCTCCATTATGCACCTGCACTAATCATTAGCAAGTTTCCCCTTGATAGAGGGGCATTGATTCTAGAAATTCGGGAAAAAAAAAAATCCTGAAGCTTCCTCTTCCAGAATCTTCCAAGATTTGTTCTAACCATTTACCTTAGATAAGACCTTCAAATCCTATCTCATCCTACCTTGGATATTTCACCCTTTATTCCTTGATCTCATCCTCCCATCAGGAGTGGATATCATGCCTAGATTGGTAAATGGATAAGAATCCCTAAACTACCATCCTCTCTTATATATCTAGTTCCATCCACAAGCTAGGGGTTGGCTTTTGGAGATATATTACCCTCAGGTTGTTGCATTGGTTCTAAGAGAGTCATCATTCCATGCATTGAGGTAACATATAGGTGTACTTTGTGGCAAGGAAGGACAAGTCAACTTGGTGAGTTCTCTACATGACCAGCCTATATATTTGGTTATAACTCTCTCCATTTCTATTAATACAAGGAGTACATTTTTTTCCTATATATTATGTTTATGTTCACATTTTTCAATGTTTTTCTAATCCATTGAATGAATTGATTGTATAATACTATGTATACATCGTATATATTTGGATTGTTGTGTTTGTATGTGCAGGTTCTAATTATAGCAATCGAAGCTAGGATTGAAGCATACAAGCCAAGAAGAGAGTGAAGCTTGCGACGTATTCCAGGTAAGCCTCATCTTGTTGTTAAATTTCTTTAATGAAAACATTATATTATTTTCATTTTTTTGTTCTATACCATGCCACTAGATCTAGGGAAGATACTTTTGTCACAGTCATAGATTTTGCATAACAAGGTGGTACTAGTTATAGGTTCAAGCATTGCAATTCCACTTATGATTTCTCTTAGAAAGAACATATTTTCCATCAAGATATCATCAACTAAAGGGTGCAAGGCCCATGCAAAGAGAAGGAATAAGCATATATCCAAGCATGTAAAATTGCACAATGTCCTCTTAAATTTCACCATGCTTGCTTTAGAAACAAAACACAGTCTCATGCAAATATTTATTACAAATGAAAGGATATAAAGAGAGTGAAATAAAGAAAAGCAACAACTAAAATAAATTGATCCTACTCCTAAAATAGCCAAATATATGTCATGCTCACCTAAAATGAAACTTCCAATGTAACCACTAAAGAATTACCTGATCTGTGTGGGTAAGGGCATCAAAAACAAGAAACATTATCAATAATAACAACTGACAAGAAAGATAATCACGAAATTATACAAAAATCGAAGACCGAAAACACAATAAGAAAAATATAACAAGAAAATATATGTTAAACATTATGCTTATACATTATGATGTTTATGCACATTGCAACAAGTTATCGTGCTAAAAAATTCTTCTGAACTTTCAAACTTTGCAAACATGAAGAAAATGAAAAACTTTCATTTTGCAAACAGGCTTTCCATATATGATTCCTCCAATGATTGAGCGATAATATTATGGAAAACAAGTGAAGGATTTGAAGGATTTGAAGAATGTGAAATGGATTGATTTTCAACTTTTACTGTCAACTAATGAGGATTCTCGATAGACAAGGTGTTATCCTCATCATGATTGAGACTAGTGTCAAGACTGCGAGAACCTGACATAACCATCAGCATCAGCTGAAGTTTTTAGATAGCTTGTTGTAGTTCCAAGACATCAGAAGGTAGATCATCAAATACTAGTGGCTTAGAATAATCGAAATTAGAAGATACAAATTCATACATAGAGGAGTTAATGAATAAACCACAACAACCATGATCATAAATTTCGTCGTAAAAAGAAAGGAATCCTCATAATTTGATGAATCATAGAGAGAGGGAGGTTTAAAACAATGAATTTCACTCTATGTTTCTTCAAAATGATCATATAATAAATGGGATAGATCGCAAAGAGAATATTTTTCCTCACCCTGTTCAAATGTAAAACTGACACTCCATGAGTCCTGAGTGTGATCAGGATTAACATTGTTTGAAAATGATTCTTCGAAAGATACAACAGGTGTGACATAACCATGGAATATGTCAGGATAATGAGGGAGAGGTGAGAAAGGAGAAACATCAACTTTCATCACAGATTCTTGTTTAGAATAATCCTACACATAATCAGTATGACTCGACATCGCAAGTTCCTCTGTTAACACTAACTTCATCTGGAATTTGATCCTCATGAGAAACAATAGAAGTGATTATAATAGGTGGATATAAAAACTCGCGATTAGGAGGACCAAAGGAACCATCATATGGAGGGTGTGGAGAAAAAACATCAATGGTAAAATCAGATCCACAGTCAAAACTTGTGTTTAAATTTTGAATATGTGGGGTGGGAGAAGATGGTGGTATATTAAAAAATGGACTTTCGATTTCTCCAACTTGAACCTGTGTACATGGAGTTGTTTGATGATAAGAATATGAAGAGTCACTTGGAACAAAAAACTTCTTTATCACATATTTAAGAGTTCCATAACCAATATATGTTGGGATAATTTCAAAGGATTCATATTCTATTGGATTCATTGAAATATGAAAAATAAACTTGAACTTCTCTTTAATGAAATTCCAATCGATATCATCCTAAAAAAATTCATAACATAAATGAATAAAATGATCGTGAAAATCTTCAGGAGATTCATCAGGCACTTTTCTAAGATGCACGATTTTCTTGTAAACAAATTCATAATCATACCTGTCAAAGGCGTGATAGATCTCCTTGACAATATGTTTGAAAGTGAATGAACGTGGTTGCAAATGTGTAATACAATTCTTTAACGCCTGCTTTGAACTTAATGATGAGCAACCTGCAAGTAGTATCCTTACAATGAATTTCATGATGAGTGAAAAATTCAAGAAAGCAAGCAGTGTGCTCGAGACTTTCCGTTCCACCCTCGCCATCAAATTTCAAATTGGACAAGTCTTGAATTATCCCCGAGGGAACTTTTAGATTTTCAACTCTGGAAAAACAAGTCAAGGTCAAGATATGGGAAGAATCCATGATGGATAAAAAGGTTCAATCAAATTTCGTGGGCTCAACTTGTCACGTGTCCCTCCTTTTAGCATCAGAAATTTTGACAGTGTTGGACCCGAAAACATTTAGGGGGTATCCCCAATATGAATTCGCAATTATACCTCACACTTTTTGGAGTAGGAGCACCATACGGAATACTACCTGGTTTCCTAAATAATTTGTTTTAGTGGTATGCCTTGGCTGTCATAACGCATAGAATGATGCACTCATGAATTTCATGAAAAAATCGTATAATTCTGTGAAGAGTCAAGTGAAATTCATGAGAGTTTCTATCGCAACAAGAGGGGAATAGGAGAGCCCCTTACAATCCTGTAATAATATGCAGGTTGAAAGGAACACACAAGCATAAAAGGGATCATAAGTTAGCCTGAAAATTAGTTCACAAGATAACCATGATTGAAATACATAACAACACACATTCAAAAAGATTCATACTAATGAAAACTAAATATTTCATAAGCATTAGCATAAATGTAATAACATATATTGCAAATAAAACAAGAATAGTCCTACTATATTCACAACATATGCATGAAAGTGTGTCGGCTTTGAGATTTTATTAAATTGAAAGTCCCAAACATACATATACAATTTACAAACCACTAGTCCCAATAGTGGAACATGAAGCCAACACCTACTCCTACAAAGAAATATACTCTCTCTATGTTAAAGGAGAAGCCAAGGCTATGAACAAAACTCCCTAGCTTTTGATCCTAGCCAAATACCGTCCAAATCCCTTTACATGAATTATGAGGGTATATTCATAACAAATGAGATGACCATCCATCTCCCTTTGTGAATTTGTGACTTCCCTCGTTACCTTTTTACTTCTTTTACGTAATGACTCTACATATTCCAAAATTGACACTTGGACTTTGACTTACAAAAATATTTTAAATTCAATATTACATATATCTAGCCACTTCGAATTGTAGCTTATTAGTTACATATTGATTCCATTATTTGTATTGTGTGATGAATTCCTCAAAATTTGAGATGGGATTAGACTAGAGGTAGACTCTAGACTCCATTGCATCTGAGTACATGGTCTTCGAGCTCGTCTAAGTTTCCTACTTAAATAGGAGTAACATGGTATTGATCTTGACAAGGCCACCAATATAATTTTGCATATCATGCTAGTTAACCTATAGATCTTGCTTGGTATAAATATTCTTGAGTTGGCTCGAGTATTCATCAACCTATTATTTGATCTTGTTATTGCCTTTAGCTTTGGTGAGTGAGTCAAATGAAGGGATCTTGTGTGACTTCACCATAAAATATACATTGTTATATAACCGTGCATAACTGGCTTGAATGTTGGTGATGAATGAGTTGATTTTTTTGTTTCTTTGGATAAGCATCTAAACCTCTTCTTTATACAACTTAGCATGTTTCCTTGTCTTCTTCATCAAGTCCAGAGGTGCACCTTTGTAGTGCATTCCTTGCTCATGCACAACAGTGATGGTTGTATGAACAACCTTGAGAGTTGTAGCATTGTCTTTGAACTTCTATTTCATAGCATGCAAGTGGATGACTACTTTGTGCATGGTAACAAGCTCCTCATAGAGGCTCCTCATGGTCTCTCCCAATGTCGATAGTTCTCCAAGTAGGTTTCCTTGATTTCTTATAGATTCACTTATGCAGGAGCTGCTTTCTGGACATCTACATGGAGTTGTTCAATTTGTTTCCTTGCATCCTCTAAGTTATTTTCCATCTGTTTGTTCTTGGCCATCATATATTTTTTATTTGACTTGGAGGCTCCTGAAAATTTCAAGTTAGATGCAGAAATGGCTTCTGGATTCTTGTTGGTGTCCATCATTATCACCTTTTCTTTGATAAAATCAAGATGCAAGAAATCGTCTGATAAGCCTGTTTCTTCCTTTCATGTATGATCTTCTTCTGCATCTCATCATAATTCAAACTATATATATCCATCACTGGACCTTCATCAAGAGGAGAAAATTCATCTTCCTCGCATGTAGCTTGCTCTCCTGTAGGAGGAGGGGGAGACTGAGTAGTGATATGTTGCATGCAAGGCATGAGATCAATTGATCCTAGTTTTGCTACTCTGATTCTACCTCCATACCTTGGATCACTATTAGGTCTTCAATTTCTTGGGCAAGTTCATTTTCCTACAACTGCTTTCTTTCTTCTTCAAGTAGTCAGTCATGTTCCTCTTTTGTAACTTGCTTTAGTGTTGCTTCTTATTATTCTTTTCTTCTCCTGTCTTCTTCTTGTTTCCCAATTTATTCTCATTTTTTTCTATTCTTTTTCTTCCTTTTTCTTTAATTTTTCCTCTTATTTCCTCTTCGTACTCTTTCTTTATATTTCTATGGCCACTTTCAAGATGATGGGGTCTGCTTTAAATTTGCAGCTCTTATCTTCTGTTAGGTTGTGCAAAACCTTCCTCTTGCCATTTTCACGCACTTGGTTGTGTCTTTCTATTGGTCCTTTTTCTGGAGTAGCTTCTTGCATAGGAGTAACTTGTGATGTACCTACAAAGCTGACTGGTTCACAGGGCTTAGATGAATTGTAACAATTCTTTATCCTTTCCTCCTTGGGTATGGAATAAGTCTCGCTCGACCAAGTAAAATGTATCTTTGCACAATGTTTCTTTTGAATTCTCCTAGAATCATATGCATGATATTCCATGTGACCGAATGTGAGTTTATCTATCTCTTTTCCCTCGGCCTCAGTAGCCTTTAGATTCTTTATCTCGTACAATCCAATTTGCAAAGGAAGAGTGGAACAAGTTATTTTCTTCTTCCTTTGCAATAATATTGATAAACCTATGGAAAGATGATATGCTACTTCCTGCATGACCAATTTTTCGGTGGTTTATACACAAAATTTCCTCCTCATTAGCTTAGAGGAGAATGATACTTTAACAGGAAGAAAAAAAAACTAAGTTACGGGCCTATTTTCCAGGGTAACGCACCCTAGAAATAGACAAAGGGAATTATAACACTTCACGTGCCTCAATAGAAAGTGTTATTCCCTAGATTAACACTTTGTTTTACCTAAAGGCATGGAAAATTTTAGGGGCTAATATTCGCAAGTGGGCTAATTTTCCATGGTTTTTCCAAAAAAAAGATTCGCCAATTTCCATTTTTTTATAAAAATGATTCGCCCAAATTTTACAATATAAAATTATTTTACCTTAAAAATTTCCAACATTATATAGAAAATATATATAAGATCATTATAATTTTGAATAATTTTACAAATACATCAATAAACATTTTATAGTTTTCATATTAGGGACTGGTGAGATTCGCCAATTTTTTAAACTTCAAGATAATTTTCCATCCTTAAAATTATCCCTGCCTAAAGGGCAGTGTTACTGGATATTTATGGGATTCTAGAGGTCAAAGCATGAGTTGGCTGACTGAAAATCTGATTTTCACTCAAATGTCAGCTATAAAAGCGGGTAATATCTGCCTCAGTCCTAACTAAGGGCATTTCTAATTCAAGTTGGAATTCTTAAAACACTTCCATCTTCCAATCCGCTACAAAACCTGAATGGAACTACTCACGCCAAGACACCTCTACCCACATATCCGATCATATTCATGAATGGATACGTAGGCGAAGGCTTGTCAAAGATCCCATTCCGGATCACTTGTTATCAAATTGGTTCTACAATTCACTTCTTCCCCCCATTTCCAAGGAAGTTGCCATAGCTGGTGCAGTCACGGAAGACCAATCTATTTTCTGTGCCCAACATTTATATTTGATGCACTCTCAGTCTTTCACACTCTATGATATACTCCCCCATGCCCTTCAAAATTCCAATGTTCCTTCTAGTCAGCACCTCGGTGCGCACTCTAATGATCTCATTGGCGCTACCTCTGGGGCTGCTGTAAAATGACTCAGCGGGGAATTTTCCCAGTTATCTATCGATACCGCTCCTAATTCCCAATCATCTTCTCTCCCAACCGATATAGTAAAATATGTGTTGTCTATGCAAAAACCCAGCGGAAAGAATAATAATAATAAGAAAAACACCTCTCCTTCTGAGGAGCATCCTACGGAGAAAATTCCCAAACAAAAATTTGTTGCCAAATATGATAATGGGAAGGAAAATTTTGTCAATTTCCCTTGAAATATCTGTGTGGAGGACCACATGACTTATAAATTTCCTCGCCTTCAATAATTCACAAACCTTCTTGCACATAAGGACACTATTCAGACCCCTGCGATTGTCAACAACCCTTTCTCTACTCAACAGAAGCAATGCCTCATATCGAACCCACCATAACCCCCGCAAGGGGGAATTGGGGATTCACATACGCCCTCCTCTAGTGAAGGATCTTCAACTGTTTACATATTTGAAATGATTGATCTACAAACACGAGCCAAAATTTATGGAACTCCAACCACTAGCGCTCCAGAAACTGTCATGAGTTTGAATCCATTGTCGCCTAACAATCTTCATTTCGAAAGGCCCATTTTTTACCTTGTGATTAGTCCCGCCAAAGGGAATATTAGTTACATGACACACAATACCTCTACATGTGTTTCCCAAAACTACAGTATTGTAGAAGATTTGGCGCAAGAATTTTCAACCATGTCTTCTTTCGAAGTGTTACAAACTTATCCAACAAAAGGAAAGTTTTTCTTTTGAAAATTTGTGGAATTGACCCTCAAGATTCAACCCTAGAAATTTTTGATATGGTAAAAATTAAGCCTCACCTTTCCCATCAAATTTCATTTCAGGTGCAAGTTATATCGAAAGGCAAAGCTATCCATCGAACTGTCATTGATAGAGATGCTTCGACTTGCGTAATGTCCACTTCATGCTGGCCCACCCTGGGTTCTCCCGCTCTATCACTGCCATCAAAATCCCTCAAATAATTTGATGGCCACACTTTCATCCCAAAAGGATACCTTTCTAGCTACCCCATAACTCTGAGTGGGAAAATGGTAATGGTGTATATCGAATTCATGGATTGTCATCTCGACTATAATCTTCTTTTGGGATACAGTTGGACTTATGTCATGACTTCCATTGTTTCTTCAATCTTCCGACACATCCTATTTCCTTTGGATGGTAAAATATTCACAGTGGATCAAATATATTTCTGCACCCCATATTACTCCTCGCTACCTAGTGGCATTGTGCCCTTAGTAGGTGGAATACCTAAATCCTATTTTAGCATTAGTACCGGTCTTCTGAAGGTTTCCTCCATTTTAGGTTGTTTTCCTCTCCCATCGCTCGAGGTTCCACAGACATTTTCAATGGTATCTACCATTCCTAATGGCCCTACCAATCCCTGGATCATTCCGACCCCTTCAGACATTGATTCCTATGGGGAAAATATGTAGCTTTAATCAGATGAATTGGCTTATCAAGCCATTTAATCTGTGTTTGATTCTTTTGATCCTTTGGTTACGATCGATGGTACCACTTCCTCTCCCATCACCACTCCTTATAATGATCTCCTCAATGAATTACTACCTTTTGACGAAATTATTCAAGAGATCATATCTTTAAAAGAGCGACCTTGGGACGATTCTCATCACTGCGCTTCGATATTCTGATTCAGACGTGACATCTTTAAAAATTATGCCTTTTGTTCCTTCGGATTATATGACTACCTAAACTATGGATGCAGAAGGAAACTTGGGAAATATTTCAAAGACTATGCTCATCGATATCTCGGTCAAAACATGTATCTTGGAAAACATTTAGATTAGAGCTAACTGCAATCTTGAGGAAATTGCAAGCTTCACCTGCCTTTTTAAGAAATTTTGTGATGTTTTCACTTGGTTTTATGAGGAAATTATTGGCATAGATCCTTCTATTTTTGAGCATGAGATCAAGATTTACAACAATCCTAGGCCTTTCCAGCAAAGACTTAAACCATTCCACTCTCACAAAACAGTTGTTATCAAGACTGAAGTTGAATTTTTTTTACCTCATTGGAACTCATGGAGAAATTGGCTAATGTTCAAGTGGAAGTCATCAACGGTGTCCTAAAAACCATGATCCGTCAATTAGTAGGCAATCATAAAACCCTCTGGCATCGAATGATATATTCTACACTATGGGCATACCAATCATTAGTGAAAACTGCTACAGGCTTCAAGCCATTTCATCTTGCCTATGGTTTGGAAGTAGTTCTTCCTATTGAGTGCCAAATTCCCTCCCTCAAACTAGTTGTTTAAATCCTACCCGAAACTACAACCAAAGAATAGATATTGTTGTCACTTAACCAGTTAGATGAGACTCATCAATATGTTGCACTGGCTCTCGAAGCACATAAGCGATGAGTCAAAGCTAAATATGACAAGCATGCCAAGCCTTGATCTTACCATAAGGGCGTCCTTGTTTTACCAGAAGCACGATATCTTGGGGGCAAGAACACTTCAACCATTATGGGTCGGTCCATATGTTGTTACCAAGGTTCGTTCTAAAGGAGCCTATGAACTTCAGGATTGCGATAGAATCTCACTCACAGAGCCCCGCAACGGGATCTATCTCAAAAAAAAAAAATTCCTAGTGTCGTACTGGGCATGTGCTTTGTAATTTTATGTATATATGTTTTTTTATTTTTTTTGCGTGTCTTGATTTTTTGGCTTTTAAATGGGCATTTGTCTCATACAAATCACTCTTTGTACAGATTTCTATGTCACCCTTACCATACCTCGAATATGCGGATGGTTCCAGTGATCACACACGACACATTACATCAGCTTATTGGGTTCTTTATACACCTCAGTCAGAGCTACTTATTTCTGAGGGGTTTTTATTGGTTACGCCACCAATAATATTGCTGAGTACATGTCCGTCATTGAAATTCTTATTGAAGCTACATCTCGCGACATCTCCAATATGGTGCTCATGTTATACTCTTAGGAGGTTTTTATGCACTTGACTAATCATTATCACATTCACAATCCATTCTTGTTACACTACTTTTTAAGGGTACAAATTTTAGAATGTCAATTTGAGTTTATTACTTATGAACACATTCCTAGAGAATCTAATGCAATAGTTGATTCATTGGAAAATTATGTATTGGATTCGCATATGTCACATTATTTATAGTTTCATGCATGAGTGTAAAATTTTCATTATAAAAATTTACAAAAAACACAAAACACATACACCATAAAAATCACCAAAAAATATTTTTATATTTGCATAGATTGTTTCCATTCTGTTTACATCAAAAATTCCCAAAACTTGGGTGTTTTAGTACAAAAAATGGCTCTTCTAAGCATCATTGTGACACCTAATGGCCATACTCTACTCCTGTTGAGCTTGCTGCTCATGGTAACAGATAATTTCTCTAGCTAACCTCCTCAGAGGCACCAAAAACTTATCTCGTACACCCACTATGTGTCGTTTCATGTGGATAGGTATCTCTCTCACGGGAAGAGGTAGCACACCCATGCTCAACCATTTGAGGTTCCTAGAAACCTCATGTATACTATGTGTGTCATCTCCCTCTACGGTGGTTTTCGCGGCCTCTGCTTTTACTCCAGCCCCAAGTAGTTGATCTCCTCACCTAGCATGGTGAGGCATACCCATAGGATGAACCAGTGCCACATGTGTCAAGAAAAATATTCATGTCAAAAAATTTCACTCATAAATAAAAAATTGCATAAAATTCAAAAGACAAAAAAAATATTTTAATCTTTGATATAATCTCTTACCTAATGGCCCCCACTGAGTGTCGAGTGGAAATATCAGTTCCGGATCCCCTATATAGTTCATGCCTGCATATGGATAGTCCTAAATCATAGGTATATGGCCACTGAGCCACTCAAATAATTCATCCTCAAATTAGTGTCTAATCGTCCCCCCTCTTGTGTGAGGTGCTAGGGCTACCTACCGATCATGCCTAGACTCCCTGGGACTGGCTATACAAAGACTCATTCGAGGCCTCATCACAGGCACTCTCTCTAGTATGAAGGATAAGATCAAATTTCCATACCCAAACTCTCTTTGGGTCCGGGTATTACATGTTGTAAGCTCTGCTTTCACCTCATGGAGGACTCCCTCACAGCAGTTGAACACTTTTGGCTGCAAGCAATCCAATATTAGTCGCACCTGGGATTTTTTAGCCACATGTTGACTTGTAGCCCCATCCAAGCACACGATCATCCACAGAATATACCTCATCGTTCTTGCTTCTATCCACACTATGGGAATATTATTTCTCACTCGTCGATGCCTTTAGTGCAATGTATTCAGATCAACTCTAGAGTGGTCCTCGGATCTGCTCTCCCACTTATCATCTTTACCCGTGCACCTATGCACGATAAACCAATGATGAAATATATATCCTCTCTCTTGATTGAGAGCTCATGATCCCCAATCATGAACAATCCCTTTTTTTCATCCCATCATTGGATAATCCATCTTAAGAGACCCTCCTCACTCTTCATCAGGTCAAGTCTGGCATACTTTAGCGACCCACATCGTCTAAAAGCCATCAAGCATGTTGGATTGTTTAGCATTTTTAGTTCCTCTCGGTCATGGTCTCTTTCTCTCCAAAGACTCATATTTTTATCATGATCCTTGCATTATATAAACCTTAGATAATTTTATAGCTGGAAGAAATCCCTATGAAATTAAGAAAATCAAACTCTTCATGCACTTGTCCAGCTAACACGGCCCTCCTTTGCCTACAGAGCGTGCTAACGCCTTTCCTATTCACTAGAAATATGTTTAACACACCCCATGGCATGGGCGACCGCATTACCCGTCCAAACCACGTAAGGATTCCTAAAAACGATAAATTTACCAGAAAAATATATAAAATAAATAAATAAAAAATAAAAATAAAACATAAATTAAGGATTCAAATGTAAGATAAGGATTAGGCCTGTTACCTGGAACTGATGAAATGTCAAATGGTCACCTAGATTGCTCACAATCACTAGGGAAAGTTCTGCTTATTTTTCTCTCTAGACCACTCTCACAAACTTGAAACAGTGAAAATCAGGGCCTATCACCCTTCTTATAGTCACTCTGGAGATATGACTCACTTTATCTAGTCTCTGAAATTGAAGCTATTCATTCATATCTTGTTTAAACATGCACCATTTCGTTATTCTGTCAAATTTTACTTATTCTTTGATGATATTTTAGCGTCTTTATGCAAATTTGACCATCTTTGACATTGGATGAGCACATTCTTTTTTGGGAATTTTTCTCGCTCTTGAACTGAAAAACCCCAAGTTACCTTCTTCGAGACCGTTAAACTACTATGAAGAAGAACTGAGTAATTATTTTTATCTCTTTTCTCGTTCCTTAAAATGAAAAAAGACATATCGTTTTTATTCATTTGACTTGTTAAAATTTGATGAAGATCTATCAATTTTTCTTCATTTGACACGCTAAAATCTTATGAAGATCTATCGAGTTTTCTTCATTTTACTCGTTAAATTTGATGAAGATCTATCGAGTTTTCTTCATTTGACTCGTTAAAATTTGATGAAGATATATCAAGTTTTTAATTATTTGACTCATTAAAATTTCATGAAGAATATTGAGTTTACTTTGTCTCCTCGTACTCGTAACAAAATGAGGTAGACTTCTATTGAACATAGGTTTCCCACTTTATCTAGATTCAATGGACCAACTTACGGAAAAGGAATTGTGTCAGGTATACTATTAACCCTTTTTTGCACCCGGTCATCAACCATGACAAAGGTACCCCTTGGATTTGTCTTTACGATCTTTTCATACTCTATGAATATGAAAAGACCACTGAGTTTACCCTTACGGACTCGTTAAACTTAATCTGATGGGGAAAAATTGGATAGAACAATGGATCAATATATATATATATTCTGAAGGATATTTTGGAATCAGTACTCTTTTCACTCCCTTGAACATGGAACCCCCTTTGCAATCTTCTTTTTCATCTTCTCACCGAACCCTCCCATCCTATGATTTTAGCCTTTATACCCTGATGTTATGCATCCCTGTATCATAACACTCTTTTGTGTTCGTGAGTCTAAGTTGCCTGGTAACCATGATGTCGTGCCTTCTATTCTTCAAGGGTTTCATCTACTCTTTGCTTATTGTATCGACCATACCATTATATGTCTGAAGTTATCCTCCGTATGTTTTCCCCATTGCTCAAAATCTATCTCCAAAATAACCATTATTGTCCCCTTTCATGTCAATTGATGTAGGACACCTTATTGCCTACCTTTGACATATCTATTCCTATCGACTTTAATATCGTATCTAGAAAGAATATCCAAAAACATATCAGTATACCCTGGAACTTGCAATCCTTAATGGTGAGTTACCTTGCGTTTGATTAGGTGTTTTCATTTTTGTCTCCCAGTTGAACGATTCTACGAGTGTTTGACGACAACTAACTTCACACTCATTATATTGTACTGGACATCTTAGATACCATCATCCTTGTCGATGGCCAAACTCGCGTCTGTTAACAATTTTCATCATTGACTGGTAATCAGAAAATTTCTCACATGTTTGACTTCAACTCCTTTATTCACATGTGAAAAAATATGTAGTTTAGATAGGCGGTGACCAAGACCTTCGATAGAGGCTTACATCACTCAGCCTTGTTTCTTCTCCCAAGTTGTGTATATTGTTTTCAAAGACATCTCTTAAAAAATCATATTATGACACAGCTTCCACATTGTGCCTATCAATGGACATGACAGTCATACCTCTTCTAAGAATCACTCTAATACATCTATTGAGTATGGTAATGCCCGGCTCAGGATAGTTTATATATTTTTGACATATGTTATTGTTTTCAGGCCTCCTATAGTTCTGAATCTCCAATCCTCTCTCTCTATTTTTATATAGAGTATTTCGGACATCATCTTTTTCTATGACCTCACACTTTGGGGGGCATCTATTATAGAAAAAATGACCTCCTCATCATTTTAGAGGAGAAGGATACTTTGACTAGAAGAAAATCACTAAGTTGCAAGGTTATTTTCCAGGGTAATGCACCCCAGAAATAGAAAGAGAGCATTATACTGCTTCACATGCCTCAATAGAAAGTACTAGTCCCTAGTTTAACTCTTTGTTTTCCTAAAGGGAAACATTACTGGATATTTGTGGGATTCCATAGGTCAAAGCACGAGTTGACTGACTAACACTTCGCTTTTCAATCAAAATTCAGCTTGAAAAGCAGGAAAAATCCACCTCAATCCTAACTAAGGACATTTCTAATCCTATTAAATCTTCAAGGGAAGGGAAAGATAAATAAAGTGAGGCAACATCCAATATTTTGCCTCATTAGAACTCATGGAGAAATTGGAAAGGAGAGTCTCTCCTCATCTATAAATCAGAGGCTTGGTCATTATAACAAGGATTAGAATATTTAAATTAGTATTCTTATGTTTTCAAAGAGTTGAGAGAGAGATAGGGATACAATCCAATGAGCTAAAGGGAATACTTGATTCAACAACCATTGTTGTAATCATTATTCTCTCATCAAATAATATAGATTTTCTCCTATTTTTTCTACTTGATGATGTTGAGACTTCTTTTTTGTATGTGTTGATGTGATTTAAAGATTGATAGTCCTCTTATATTGTTGGCTTGAGGGGTCTTGAACTAGGTTCAAAGTGTTATGTGCAACCAACAAAGCCCTCCAACTACTGGCCCTTTCGGCAGTGATATTCTTGTGCAGACCAAAGTCTCACCCGAAGAAGTCTGGGGGGGTGTTGGAACCAAGTTTCCGCACCCTGAGGGAGCGTATGATGTTGGATTTAACCTTAATTATCAGATCTAAGGCTTATCAGCCTACGTGAGACTTCACAAAAACCAAATCTAAATGCGAAAAAAAACCTTAACGAATATGTGTAAATAGATTATTACACTTCAGTCAAATCTAGCTTATCAAATCAGAATCAACACTTGCGCAATCACATAGATAGTTCTCTAGTAAAACCCTTAACACAGAGGCAATCCTTGCATGAACACGGATATATTTCATAGATAATTAACTCGGAGAATTGTGTATTCAGATAGAAACAGATCTATAACTTGCAGTAATCAACAATTAATTAACATAGTCATGCATAAACATAGAAATTGCAACAGAGTTCGCTAAAAATTCTGATTTATTAATAGGTCTTAAATTTAGTACAATCATTTCGTCTGTGCACACAGCATCAGATTCCTTGCACAAAGCTCAGGCTAGGTATTCACGCACACAACCAACAGGAGCCTTTCTACCAAGACTGACACAAACTAGCCCAAAACTTTGACCAAAACATAAACCATAAACCCAAATATCATATATCCTTACTCAACTCTACTCTTACATATTTATATGACTTGGATGTGCACATACCATGGTCTCAAACCATGGTTTGAGACTCATGGTTTCCCCTTTTTACCCAATATTACAATTATAAAGGAGCTTTCACCCGCCCCAAAGCCCCTTGACCGCTGCGCGCAGTGCGTTTCGACAAAATTTAACCAATATTATGCCAAAAACTTGACCTTAGGGGACCCCATCCCAACATAGATGCATTTTAGTTTTACATTCTCTTGTATGTTAATGATTCTAATTGACAAGTTTTATATGTTGTGAAGGTTACTTCCTGTCTTATCTATGTGCAAGTATTGTTCTAGGAGTGGGAAAAGTGGTTCTCCCTTTGTCACACTAAGATATCTGGTGGAACTACACTAGTGATTGAGAGGTGACTCTTCTCTTTCACTTTGTCAATTCTAGATTAACATGAATGTGTGCATGTGCCTTTGAGAAGTTGTAGGTCATTTAATTTCATCTACCTTGGTTCCTGGGAGAACTGAGAGGGTTTTTCTGTCTATAAGCACCCGTGCATTAATCCCTACTATAGTGGCATAACTCGATAGCATATATGAATACTTTTGATCGCCAAACACGATGAGGTAAGTGAAATTTGGTGAGGAAAACCAATCAATCAGTTTTGATACTGCTTCCATTGCCTCACAGGACATGCAAGGTGGGTCTTCCTCAAAGATCATATTTTACAATGGGATAAGCAAGTGATCAGGCGTCTTCTCCATGAATCCTTTGTAGCTACACTATGAAATAAACTTGCATTACATGTGTACAACAGGTTCTGTTGGTGACCAAGTCCTACTAATGCCAAGAAAAAAAATTTGAGCACATATTGCATACAAAAAGTAAGAATACATGTAGAACCTGGCTTGCTTACCCTTAGGAGGGTTCTTGGCATTAGTCACATGGATCGTCAATTTTTTATCCAACAAGTCCAACCAATTGAATTATTTTCCTTCGTTCACAACCTGATACAATACGAATGTATAACCTTCATGAAAGGTCTCAGTACTCTTTTGACCATAGATTCGGAAACATATAACTATCAAGTACTGAAATTTCTTCTTGAAATATTTGGTCTTAAAAATTTTGTTGGGTGTTTGGAGAAATTTGGATGGCTCTTTCACCCAAATTTTGATGAAATATTTCATTCTCAAGTAACTGGTGACTACATAAAAGTGGGAGTCCATGTAGACTTCTGGCAATGGTAATTGATACATAAGTGGAAAATCATTTTCCATAAAAGAGGCAAGAATTTATCCACTCACACTGCTAAGGATCATGGTATTTGCATCTGTGTGTGACAAGATCCAGTGAAAAATGTTTGCACAAGGAAAGGTTGGATACTTGCATGCAATCTTGTGCAATCCTGAATTTTGAACATTGATGTAAACATGTATGTTCTCAAGATTTTATTTGTATTTAGTTGTCTTGAATGCATCTTTCATTGTATGTAATGTAATGTCTGAGTCTTTCTCAATGAAATTTAGTTATGTCTTAAATAATTGGCATGGTGATAGGAAAAATCTCAACTATTTCAACCGGTGTTGCTCTCTGTGGTGTATTATGTGGCAGATCTCTTTGGTGCCATGATGATAACAACTGGTGGGGAGAGATAATCTCAAAAAGTTGCAGTACATGTCTGATAATATGCAATCATGGAAAACAAAAATTAGCTTAAGAAAAAACACTATATTTAGCAAGATTAAGGCATTAAATCACATATTCAAAGGAAAGATTGTGCAATTCCTAGAATGAAGGTGGGAGACTGAGGCCTTAAATTGTGCATTGTGCAATCTCAATAGACAAGGTGACAACTAGAGGCTTTAGACTGTGCAATGTGCAGTCCTAGCTCAGCAGATTGAGGGAAGAGACTGTGTATTTTGCAGTCTCAATGGCCAAGGCTGAGGGCTGAGGCTTGTGACTGTGTAATGTGTGGTTAGGAAATCTAGTGATTGTGCATTGTTTAGTCTTAGAGTCCTAACTAGGAGTGTGTCTCTTGAAGATGTGAATTGTGTGGGGCAATAATTGTTGGCCATGATTACGCAGATTTGTCGGGGAAGGAGAGAAAAAATTGAAATATTTGAGTGTTAGGGTAGGGATGAATGTATATATGGCTAAAGGGAATATATATCAATGAAAATTTAGTGCCAAAAACAAGTATGCAAGAAGAAAAATGAACATGCAAAAAATTGACCCAACAACGACAATTGTTGGTGGGAAAAAAGTAATAACTCAATGCGACACTTGGAAAATTTGAAGGATGGACTGAACCAACACTTGTACAAGATAATAAAAGTTAAAATTCCATCTACTATGAAAATAAACAAGAAAAATATCACTCAAAGAAGCAAAAGTGACAAAAAAGCAACAAAAAGCAACACATGCAAAACTTACCCAGAAAAGCACCACAAACTTAGCCGAAATTTACTCGATCTCCTTAGGAAGGATAGTGCTCCAAGATTGAGTGTGAAAATTATCTCTAGGGGAATATATTAAATAGATATAGGTGGCTTAGGGTTTATGACGCACATGCCTAAAATCAAGGAAAAAGCACCACTTGTCAAAAATTCATAATTAGCAACTTAGTGGACTTAACCAAACATTAATTGGGAAACTCCTATTTTCTAGGAATTCCAACTTTAATTTTTTTCGGGAAACTTCTCGTTCAAACTAGCAGAAGGGATTGCGTAATTTTTAATCTCAAGGGCTTGCGTAATTCCTTGCCTCAGTGAATTACACATTTTCTGAGGGGAAGAGAATCTTTTTTGCGGTTTCTGAGCTCAAGACTAGCTTTCCTTCTAGGATTGCACAGTTTAGATCCTCAAGGTTATGCACAATTTCCAGAGATAGTGGATTGCAAAGTTCAATGAGGGAAGACTGACAAGGTTTCTTGGTCAAGGTAGGAGATGGATCGTGTTATAAAAGTTTCAAATCAAGGTCAAAACAAGACATCACAAGCACTACATGGAAGGATAAGTCTTTAAAATTGGCATGGATACTTGATGATAGTGAATGATGAGTCCCTCTGGACAAAATATAGGCTCCAAAATCAAAGCATTGGAAAAATTTTGGAGGGGGGTTGTAGCAGCTACAACAGGTTCATAGGAAATAGGTTTTATATCATCCCTTACTTATACCCACTTGTCCTTGAGAAATAATTTCCATAAAATTTGTGGGAGGTTTAACAATAGCGAGGAATGGACATGACTACTTGTTTGTGGTAGTTGACAGGTTCAACAACATTTGTCTTCTAATTCCCTGTAAAAAGGCCATCAATGGACAAGATGCAACAAACTTGTTCTTTGGATGGGTCTAGGTGCACTTTGGGATACCAAGGAGCATTGTTTAAGATAGTGACACAAGATTTCTTAGTGCATTATGGACTACATTATGGGAAAATATGGACACATAGTTGAAGATATCTACAACGTTCCATCCACAAAAAGATGGAAAGATATAAATAGTCAAAAAGACTTTGGTTTAGCTTCTGAGGAGATACAACTAGAAGCATTTGAAGACTTGGAACAAAAATATAGTATATATATATAACATTTTTAGAACAGAGAAGTTAACACTTGTACATGAAATTCCCCATTTGAAATTTTTTTTGGATATTTGTCACCTTCATGTTTGGACATGGCATATGGGAAACGAGGGAGGAAAGGTCTTACAAGAGATGCCTTGAGGGATGAAAAAATTATAAAGAAGTTCAAGCAGATCCATATACAGGTACAAGAGACACTGCAAAAGTCACAAGAGAGATATAATTTTAGGCATGATCAACATAAAACAAATAAATCATTCAAGGTGGGAGACATAGTATGGATACAAATTAATAAGGAGAGGCTATAGGGGCTTGCTAAGAAAATCAAGGCTCTACTGTATGTTCCCTTAAAAATACTCATGAAAACTTGACAAAAGATATGATTTTTTAGAAGAGGACCAGAGTTGCAAGACAGGGGCAACATGACCTTTAGCAGATTGGGTTGAAAGGAAAAATTTCAAGCAAAGCTAAATGGTGCACTAGAGAGAAGGTGGAGGAAAAAATTCCTCACGCCATTCAATAGAAGCTTTTGGGAATCCAAACCCCCCAAAAATGGGGAGGTGTGATTTGGATTGGATTATTATTATTTTTTCATCCATCTCGATGCTTTTAGAGTGGAAAAAGTAGACAAATAAGCTCTTACGACCATTTTTATCAGCGAGTTCTAGTTTGGAAAATTGGGGTTTGAAGCCTTCCGGGAGAATTTTGAGGCATAAAACGGCGAATTTTTGGGGTAAAACTTTGACGCTTTTTTTTTGCACATTTTTTTCCTATTATACATGTAGAGACCTTTCCAATAGCACAAAACCCTGCATTAATATGTGAAAGTTATGCCACTCAGAATTTGAACTTCTTATTTTTACCACCATAATTCGAGAGGATGCCATACCATACCCAATTATTCATGAAAATTGGGTTAGTCACGTTATTGTGGTGGATAAGACTCTAGAAGGGTCTATATTGTAATTTTGGTTAAAATTTGAGGTAGTCAAAACTAAGCACTAGTTGGCTATCATTATATGTTATAACCAAGCCACTAGTTGAGAAAAAATAGCCAAGAGGAATAGGAGCTAGAGCGCGCAGAGAGGATGTGTGCACTCTAGCAGCCCATGGGCCATAGACCATACTTATTTGTACTCGAAACCATATTTAAATTCACAAAAGGAGAGAGGAGTGGCCTCACCTTCTAGCAAGGTTTTTCTCTCAAAAGGGTTTCCAAAATCATATCGTGTGTCAAATGTGTTTGTGAGATTATTATTTTTTCACTATATATTTTTTTCATAATTTTAATTCACCTGCATACATTATTAACATTAATCTATAAATCTACAAATATAAAGAGACAAAAAAATGAAATAGTGTATAATTTCATATTTTAAATATAATATTATCATATTTATTGTGATGAACTGTCCAGTGGAATATCCACGACAGTGTACAAATTATATTGGTACCAGAGCAGGTTTTTCTGGATGTATTATGGATATTTGTAGGAGATCTACATCGTTTGGGAAAAAATTCGTAAAGCCATAATCATGCCCAATGAATATGTGAATAAGCCTCGTGACCTTGTAGAGGAGAGGTTTTTGCAGCTAGAACAACAATTTTTTGATATAAATCACAATGTAAATTTCCTCATGGCGACCCTTAGTAATAAGCTTGGGATATTTGGAGAAGATGTGGGTTCAAATACAAAGGAAAAATCAAAGGGGGGTGAGGAGATTGGGAAGAAACGAAGAACTAGCCGAAGAAATAACCCATAAAAGATCAACCCAGTTTGAGTGTCGTGAATCAATCAGAGGTCAATATTAGGTTGTAGCACGAAGATATTGATTCTTTGAAGTTGAATCGCTAGTTACAGCAATTGGAAGTGTATTTCAACGTCCATCAAATTGAGGAAGAAAAAAATGATACGATTGTGCAGCTGAAATTAGAGGGCCATGTCCTGATTTGGTCAGAGAGCCATATGAAGAACCTGAGGTTGGAGGGAGATCTTCCAGTGGCTAAGTGGTAGGAATTCAAAATCCTCATTAAGTCACAATTTTACCCTATTGGGCATGTAAAGGACCAGTGGATCCGATGGCACTACTTCAGGCAAACGTCGAGGAAAATAGTGTAGGAGTACACCATAGAGTTTAGAGAGATGACCATATTTTTTAGTATTTACCAAAAGAACCCATATGTACTCAAGTATTTGGGGGGACTAAACTTCCATCTACAAGAGGAAGTGATGTTGTTCAATCCCAAACTAGTGGACAAGGCTTGTGTATAGACACCGTACCTAGAGAACATAGGCTTGAAAAAGGTGCAACCAAGTAGATTGAAGCAGAAGGAGAAAAAACATTGTTCTAATGAAGGTAAGAAGAAGAAAAAAGAGGGAAGAGATAAAAGACTATAGCCACAACGCATTAGTGCAAAGATCCTAGCAACCACTACAACCATTGCAACATTGATGGGAATACATAGGAGAAGTGTTGGAAGTTAAATCCAGATCTTAACCAATAGGAAAAACAGAAATATAATAAGAAGACTCAATCGCATGGACAGTGATTCGAGCAGCCAAGTTGAAACCAGTTCATACATGGATGAGAATATATTTTGTACATCAGTGAAAAAGGAGGTGAATCTGAGTAGACTTCAACAACAGGAGGAGAAAGAAATAACCAAACTCTTCCATATAAAGAAAGAGGTCAATAAGACAAAGGTTGATGCTTTATTTGACTCAAGATCACAGGATAATTTCATTGCAATAGAGGTGGTCAATAAGTTTGGGTTGGAAGTTTGTGATCATCCAAGCACATATCCATTTGGATGGGTAAATAAGGATGCAAAGTTGAAGGTAAAAAAACAGTGAAAAATTAGATTTTCCATCAATGTCGATTTTATTGATGAAGTAGAACTAGATGTGGTTCCCCTTGATGTATGTAGAGTCTTGTTTGGGAGTCCCTACATATACATGTGAGATGTAATTTTCATGTCGAGAGCCAACCAATACCAACTCATTAAGGATGGAAAAATGTTCATAATTAATGCACACATAGGCAAGTCAATAATTTCGTTGGTAAGTTCCAAACAAACCAATAAATTAATAAGTACCAACAATAAGTATGCTTTATTGTTTTAAAGAGAAAAACAGTTTATAAAAGAGTTATTAAGAGAATAGGAATCACTGGAGGGGTGTACGAAGAAACAAAAATGACAACTGGAAGAGATTCTATATGCATACATGCCAATGTTTTCTGTGAGCCTAAAGGGCTACCACCTGAGAAGGAAGTGAAGCATGAGATCCAACTATTATTGAACTCCCCATTACTAAACAATGTGGTGTATAGGTAGTCTATTATAGAAGCGAGGTTAAGAAACAGTTACATTGTGGTGTACAGGTAGTCTGTTATAGAAGCAAGTGAGGTTAAGAAACAGTTTTAGTAGCCCCTGGAACAAGGTGTTATTCAACCAAGTACATCACCATGTCGGTCACCCATCGTCATTGTGCTAAATAAGGACAAGAGTTGGCATATTTGTATAGATTATAGGGCATTGAACAAAAGCACACTCAAGAAGAGGTGCCCCTTGCCTAAGGTAGATGATTCGCTAGAATATCACTCAAGCATCAAGTGAAATACTTCACCAAGTTGGACTTAAAGTTTGGATATCGCCATGTTCGAGTCAAAGAAGAAGATACCTAGAAAACCACCTTCAAAACAAATAAATTTTTGGTTGAGTGGTTAGTCATGCCATTTGGCCTATGTAATGCACCAAATATTTTTATGAGATTGGCCAATGATGTACTACACCCTTTTATAGATTCATTTTTTATTTTATATTTGGATGATATATTGTTATATAGTGCTACCTAGGATGAGCACATCTCACGTTTGACGTGGGTGTTGGAGATATCTAAGAAGCACCATATGGTAGAAAATCTCAAGAAGTTTGATTTTGGACAACAAGTGGAGGAGAACTGAAGATAGATACTTCCAACATGGAGGCCATCAAGAAATGGTTTTTTCCTACTAATGTTTTAGAGGTCGGGAGTTTCATTGGGGCAATAGAGTACCTAGGAAATTCATCTCACTTTTAGGGGTAACAACACTGCTCCATGCTATAATAGTAAGTGGAAAGTGTTTTTAGTGGGGAAAGGATCATCAAATGGATTTTTTAGGAGCTTAAGAATAAGATCAGTCAAGTACCAGTTATTGAATTACCAAAATTTCATCATCCCTTTTAAGTGGAGATAGATGTGAGTGGGTATGTTATGGGAGTGGTCTTGATGTAGGGAGGAAGGGTTGTATGCTACCATTTTGAAGTATTTCATGGGGAAGTTCTTAACTACCCTACCTATGTCGAGGAGATATATTCAATATTGAAAGCTTTGAAGAAGTGGAAGCACTATTTTATGGTAGAGGATGAATTAATCCATAGAGATAAACACACATTACAGTACCCGCAAGCCCAAAGTAAGCTAGAACAAATTAGACATTACAAGTGGATGGGGTTTCTATAGGAATTTCATTTTGTGACCAAGAACAAGAAGGGAAACATAAAATACGTTGGCTGACATGATTTCAAGGCCAAGGATCACATTTTTGGGGACTCTTATTCACATGGAACCATTCACTCATGATCCATACAGAGGCATATTCAAATGATGAGGAATTCAAGGAAGTGTTTTAGCAATTGTAGAGTCAAAGCCATATGCACGATGGTGACAAAACCATTGACAACCATATTTGGGATGGATTACTCTATGGGATATATAATCTGTGTGTTCCTTAAGGTGAGCAATTTCAGTTGATTAGAGAGGCTCACACCTCCAAGGTTGCAATGCAATTTGGTGTATGGAATTCCATGACCAAATTATAGAGGTATGTGTATTGGCCCATGATGAAAGAACATGTAGCTAGGTTCATAAGAATATGCATGATTTATTGTAACAGTAATCCTAGCAACATGAAACATGTTCTATATCATCCCTTACCTATACCCACTCATCCTTGGGAATGTATTTCCATAGAATTTGTGAGAGGTTTACCAACAACCAGGAAGAGACATAACTATTTTTTTGTGGTATTTGATAGGTTCAGTCAAATGTGTGTTCTTATGCCCTATAAAAATGCCATCAATGGGAAAGAAGTAACAAACTTTTTCGTTGGACAGGTTTGGGTGCACTTTGGGATACCAAGGAGCATAATTTTAGATGGGGACACAATTTTTCTTAGTGCATTATGGTCTACATTGTGGGAGAAAATGGACACCAAAATTAAGAGATCTAGAACGTTCTATTCACAGACAGATGGACAGATAAAAGTAGTCAACATGAATTTGGTGAAAATTTTAAGGGGATACAAATAGAATCCTGTGAAGACCTAGAACTAAATGGTATATATAGAACAATATTACAATAGAGCATTCCACACTTCTTTAGCAAAGTCCCCATTTGATACTTGTTTTGGATATTTTCTACCTTCACCTTTCGATGTTGCATATTGAAAACAAGGAGGAGTGTGGGAAGATCCTATAAGGGACACCTTGAGGGCTAAAAATATTATAGAGAATATCAGGAAGAACCATATAAGGGTACAAGAGACACTGAAAAAGACACAAGAGAGATATAAGGCCATGCATGATCAGCATAAAATAGAGAAATCATTCAAGGTGGGAGACAGAGTATGGACATAGTCTTAAAAATAGAGGCTAGAGGGACCTGCTAAGAAAATAAAGGCTTTAAGCTATGGTCCCTTCAAGATACTAAAAAATTTGTGTGATAATGTCTATCAACTCATTTTACCACCATATATGCAGATTTACTGAGTTGTGAATGTAGAAAAATTGAAACTCTACGAGTCTTCCATTCTAGAACAAGAAGAGGAACATGTTCTACCATCAATTGAGGATTTGGAACTAGATTCTAATGTAGAGTTGATAGAAGATACAATTTTTTAGAAGAGGTCCATAACTATAGGACAAGGGCAACATGACCTTTGGAATATTGGGTTAAAAGGAAATTTTCCAAGCAAAGCTAAATGGTGCACGAAAAAGAAGGTAGAGGAAACGTTTCCTCACCTCATTCAGTAGAAGATTTTGGGGACCAAAAACCTCCCAAAATTGGGATATATGATTCATATTGTATCATTATATTTTTTTTCATCCATCTCGATACTTTCATACTGGAAAAAGTGGATGAATTGGCTCTCCGGAGCATTTTTACTAGCAAGACCAAATTTGACAAATTGGGGTTTGAAACATTTCAGGAGTGTTTTGAGGCATCAAACAATGTTGTTTTCGGGGTAAAACTTTGTTTCTTTAATGTTGCATCATTTTTTCCCATTATACAGACATAGACATTTCCAACAGAACAAGAATCACATTACTTGAAGTCAGTATGCAAAAGTTATGCCACTCAAAAGTTGACCTTCTTGTTTTCACCAACATAATTCAAGAGGATGCAACGTCAGCCCCCATTATTCATGGGAAAGGGGTTAACTACATGATTTTGATCTAGAATAATCTAGAATATTTTATGTTGTAACTCTGGTTAAGATTTGAGGTAGTCTAACTATTCATTAGTAGGCTATCGGGCAAGCCACTAGGAGGTAAATGGGTTCCATTCTTTCGAGTGCATTTGTTCCATAGTTGAACAAGAATAGACAAGAGGGATAGGAGGTGGACCACATAGAGATTATTTGTGAATTGTAGCATTCCACTGGACACAGGACATACTTCTTTATAATCTCAACCATATTTCCATTCAGATAAAGATAACAAAGCAGTGTCACCTTCCAGTAGGGATTTTATCCCGAAAGGGTTTCCTAGATCATATCATGTGTCAAATGTGTTTGCGATATTGTTATTTTTTTGTTCTCTATTTTTCTTAATAATTTTAATTTGCATGCATACGCTATTAATATTAATATACAGATCTATAAATCTAAATAGGTATAAAATTTTGATAGTGTATAATTTCAAATTTCAAATATAATTTTATCATATCTATTTTGACAAACTATCTAGTGGAATATCCACAACAATTTACAGATCATATTGGTAGCATAGCATGTTTCTTTGGGTGTATTGTGGAGATTTGTAGAATATATAGATCAGCTGGGCCAAAATTTATAAAACCCTAATCATGGTCGACGAATCTATGAATAATCCTTTTGATCCGGTAAGGGAGATATTTTTTTAGTTGGAAGAACAAGTCGCTGATATAAATCGTAATGTAAATTTCCTCATGGTTTCCTTGAGCAATAAGCTTAGGATATTTGGATAAGTGGGGGTTCAAATGTGGAGGAAAAATTAGAAGGGGTATTAGGAGATCAAGAATAAATAGATAACAAGCCGAAGAAAGAACCTCGAAAAGATAACCCAGTTCAAGTGTCGTGCAGGGAAAATTTTAAGGATGAATTTTTTTCTTGAAGTTTAGAAACCTTGGCGAATCTCACATGTCCATAATATGCAATATATAAAAAATTTGATGATATTTTTGTAAAAATATTCAAAATTGTAATAATTTTATATAGTATATATAAAAAAATTGTCTATTTTTAAAGTAAAATAATTTTATTCTATAAAATTTGGGTGAATCATTTTTAGGAAAAATGGAAATTAAAGAATCTGTTTTTTGGAAGAAGAATGGAAAATTATCCCACCTGCGAATATTAGCCCTAAAAAATTTCAAAATTTAAGCAAAGGTTGGTATCAAGTCGTACCACAACGAGATTGACACTTTGAATTTGAATCACTAGTTGAAGCAACCAGAAGTGTATTTCAATGACCATCAAATTGAGGAAGAACAAAATATATTCATTTGCGCGACTGAAATTAGAGGTTTGTGTCCTGACTTGGTGGGAGAGCATGTTGGAGGGAGAGCCTCCAGTGACTAAGTGGGATAACTTCAAAAGTCTCATTAAGTCATAGTTTTACCCTATTTGTTGTGTAGAGGAACAATGGATCTGGTGGCACTACTTTAGACAAAATTTGAGGAAAAGAGTGTAGGATTACATCACAGAGTTCATATATATGTCCATAATGTTGGGTATCTCCCCAAAGAACCTATTTGTACTCCTCAACTATTTGGTGGGTCTACACCAGCGCCTGCGGGAGAGAGTGATGTTGTTCAATCCCAAATTAGTATACAATGCTTGTGTATAGACATAGTACCCAGACAACATCAACTTGAAGATAATACAATCAAGTAGATTGAAGTAGAAGGAAAAACAACACGCTTCTAACGAGGGGAAGAAGAATAAAAAAGAGGGAAAACATTAAAGGAGACAATTGTATGACATTAATGAAAAGATCCTAGCAGCCACTGCAACATTTATGGTCATACAGAGGAGAAGTGTTGGAAGTTGCATGCAGAGCTTAACTAGAAGAACAAAAATAAAGACAATAAGAAGAAGAATCCCATGGACATTGATTCAAGCAGCCAATTTGAAAGTATCTCACAAGTGGATGATAAGATCGGTTGTTCATCAGTGTAGAAGGAGGTGAATCTAAGTAGCCTTCAGTAATAGGAGGAGAAAGAAATGACCAAACTCTTCCATATAAAGATAGGTCAAGAAAACAAATATTGATTTTTTTTTTACTTAGGATCACAAGCGAATCTCATTGCAGTAGATTTGTTCAAGAAGTTGGGGCTAGAATTTTGTGATCATCCAAGCCCGTATCCATTGGGATGGGTAAATAAGGATGCAGATTTGAAGGTAAAAAAACATTTTAAAACAATATTTTCCATCAATGTTTATTTTATTGATGAAGTAGAACCAGATGTGGCTCCCCTTGATGTGTGTGGAGTCATGTTTGGGATTCCCTACAAGTACATGTGATATATAATATCCATGCAAAGATCCAACCAGTACTGACTCGTCAAGGATGGAAAATTGTTCATTATCAATGCACACAAAGGAAAATCAAAAATTTCATTGGTAAGTTACAACCAAGCCAATAGATTGATTCGTTCTAGCAAGAGGCCAAACATCCTTGGATGGGTGTACTGAGAAACATAAAATACAATTGGAAGAGTTTTTATAGGAATACAAGGATGTGTTCTGGTAGCGTAAAGGGTTTAAGACCTAATAGGGAAGTGGAGCATGAGATCCAACTATATTTGGTTTCCCCATTACCAAACATTAGTTTGTACAGACTGTTTGTTATAGAAGCAAGTGAGGTGAATAAATAGTTGCAGCAGTTGCTAGAACAGGGTGTCATTCAACTAAGCACATCACCATGTGGGTCATCGATCATCATTGTGCCAAAGTAAGATAGAACTTGGTGGATATGCATGGATCGTATGGTGTTGAACCAAATCATCCTCTATAACGGGTACCCCTTACCCAGGATGTAGGAATTTACAGGGTGAGTTCCTTAGATCAAACACCAAAGGTCACTGCTCACAAACAGATCACAAATCAATACACAAGTATTTGACATGGTTAAAACCCTCGAAGAGGGAAACAATCCACAGTCTGAGCCAACACAGCCACTTCAAACAATTTATTACTATAAATAAATAAAAATTACGTAACCTTCTCTCATAAATGGTTACTGAAAAAATGACCCTCCATGCTCTTTAAATAGATATCATGGACCAATCGGGTGTTAAGCCACAAATCAAGTTTCGTTAATACCGAGGAGAGAGTGAACCATCAGATCACTACATATCGTGACCGTCAGATTATAAGCTACAAATGTAAATAGTAAATAAATACACTTTACCTAACTCTACGCTATACCAAGTTATACTTAACTATTTCCTATGTGTCGAAATATCCTAACATCCCCCCTTAAGAAAAACTTGGGATAGGATTGAAGGATTTACAAAGGTGACACAATAGGACAGTATTTCCTATGTGTCAGAATATCCTAACATCCCCCCTTAAGAACAACTTGGGATAGGATTGAAGGATTTACAAAGATGGCACAATAGGATAAGGAAGGAGGCATTAGATCCTATCCACCATTAATGATAACTTTCCTAAACTCCAAGAATAGATCAAAGTTTGGTAAACTTCGCTTTTGTGATAGCCTTTGTAAGATATTGGCAACTTGATCATTGGTTGAACAATACTGCACTTCAAGAACACGATCATGAATGAGCTTTCCGATGAAGTGTATGTGAAGCTCAATGTGTTTCATATGCTGATGTTGAACTGGATCTTTGCATAGCTAAATGACACTCTGATTATCACACCAAAGTGTAGTTGGATGTTGCTGATGAAGAGAAAATTAGATCAGGATCTGATGAAGCCACAGGGATTCCTTGTTGGCTTCAACTGTACCACGATACTCTGCTTCTTCTGAAGAAAGAGAGATGGAAATTTTTTTATTATAAGACCATGTAATAGGTCCTGAACCAAGACTGAATACATAACCTGTAGTAGACTTTCGATCATCAGGGTCACCAGGCCAATCAAAATTAGTGAAACCAATCAACAATGGAGATGCTCCTGCACCGTAATGAATCCCAAACTGAAATTTACCTCGAATATATCAAAGTATTCTTTTAGCTGTTTTCCAGTGACTTTCAGGAGGTTGGTGCATAAAACGAGCAACAAGACCAATGGCAAAGGAAAGTTCAGGACAGGTATGGGTTAGATACATAAGTTTACCAACAAGTTGATGATATAAGGTAGGACCAACTTCATGGGTAGTACAAGTGACTGAAAGCTTGACTCCAGACTGAAAGAGAGAAGAGGTTGGCTTACAGTATTCCATGTGAAAGTGGCGTAGAAGATCACAGGCATACTTGGACTAAGAAAGGGTAATACCTTATTTGGATTGTAAGACTTGAAGACCAAGGAAATAATGCAAGTGTCCTAAGTTTGTCATTTCGAACTTCTTTTTGAGGCTATACTTAACATGGTTTATATGTTTGGGATCACTACCAGTAAGGATAAGATCATCAACATAAATAACAAGGATGATGAAGTACTTACCCACTTTCTTGGTGTAGATAGTGTTGTCAGAATAACACCTAGAAAATCCATTCTCTAATAGAAAGCTATCCATTTTGGCATACCAAGCCCGAGGAGCTTGTTTGAAACCATAGAGAGACTTCCTAAGGCGAAAAACAAGGCTAGATTCGTTTTGGATAAAGCCGGGGGGTTGTCCCATGTAGATTTCTTCATGCAAATCTCCATGTAAGAAGGCAGATTTAACATCCATCAGATGGAATTCCCATTTAAGGAGGTAGCAAGGGAAAGAACAAGGTAGATAGAATTCATTTTTGCAAGAGGGGAGAAGGTTTTAGTATAGTCAATTCCTTCAAATTGTGAAAATCCTTTAGCAACAAGATGATATTTATGTTTATCCACTTGTCCATCTGGTCCAAACTTTGTTTTTTAAACCCATTTTCATCTGACAAGTTTTCTTCCCTTTGGAAGAGGAATAAGATCCCAAGTATCGTTTGCCAATAAGGAATGATATTCTTCATTCATAGATTCATCCCAATCTGGATGACCTTAAGGTTCTTCAAATGTGTCTGGATTAGGATTTTTTGGAACTTGAGCCAATAAGAAAGAGGCTCTTTCGAACTGAGAACGTGTACAACGTTGATCTTCAAGGTCACCTGCAAGAGAACCTGTTTCATCCCAAGTAGAGTGGACCCATATTGGAAGCTGTGGAGCTGAAGGAATATCTTGAGGAGGTGGATGAGGATTGTCATCCTCGATGTCATCATCCAAACTAGAAGGAGTGTTGTCAAAAATAGAAGAGCGAGAGATAGGTGGCACATATGTTGAATCAGGCTCATAGACCAAAGGTGGCACATCCGTCGAACTAGGCTCGCAGACCGGTATATTTTCATCAAAATTTACATCTCTTCTGATGATTACATTTTTGGATTTTGGTTGAAGAATTATATATCCTTTGACATCTTCAAAATATCCAACAAAAATTCATTTTTCACTCTTAGGTTCTAAGGCTTTATGTTTTGCATATGGAATATGGGCCCAAGCTTCACTTCCAAAAACACGAAAGTGACTTACATCTGGTTTGATTGAGCTTCAGGCTTCTTCTTGAGTTATATTCCTTAAAACCTTAGTAGGAGTGTGATTTACTATGTAATTTGCATAGTTAACTGCTTATGCCCAAAAATTAAGAATAAGTCCTTTAGATTTAAGCATACAATTAGCCATTTATTTTAGAGTGTGATTATTCCTTTCTGCTACACCATTTTGTTGTGGAGTATATGGAACAATATGTTGCGATTGAATGCCATGATCAGTGAAAAAGCGGATAAATTTTTTGTTAACATATTCTCCTCCATTGTCAGATCTTAACTTAAGAATGTGATGTCTAGATTGTTTCTCAATAAACACATGTTAAAAACTTCACTCTTGAGTTTTAAGAAGTATACCCAAGTGTGTCTGGAAAAATCATCAATGAAATTTAAGAAGTACTTGCAGCCAGAGAAAGAAACAACAGGAAGTGGACCACATAAATCATTATGCACAAGTTGCAAAGGGGTTGAAGTGTGCCAAGAGGCACATTTGTCAAAACTATCCTGATGAGGTTTTCCGAGTACACATCCGGAACAAACGCCATCTCGGCAAGATACCATAGGAAGACCTGTCACCATATTTTTCCTTACATGGAGTTTGAAGAGAGAAATAGTTTAAGTGACCAAATCGCTCATGCCAAAGTTTGCTCACTTCATCATTATGAGCAAAAAAAATGGAGGGAATACATGTTGACCCAAAGTTGTCAAACTTAAACAACCTCGTGGAATCATCAGCAATGCCAGTAGCTAAAATATGTCTATGATCTTTGAGTTCTTTAATTACAATATCATGAGATGAGAATTCTACTATTTTCCCTTCACCTAAATGAGTTATCTGATAAACAGATAGAAGTTTGCAGGACAAGATAGGAACACATAATACATCATTAAACTGACCATTATCTAGATGAATGGTTATAGACACTACAACACTAAGAGATCTATCATCACCAACATAAATATTTTTGGTGTTACAATCATTTAAAGAAGAAAACATGGCTTTATTTTTTGCCATGTGGTAAGAGGCTCCAGAATCCATGAGCCACTCATGAGAATGAGAAGAAGAAGATAGGTTCAAAACATAACCAGATATTGATGCTTCACAACCATAACCAGATCTTGATGCTTCACAACCACAAGCAGAAAGTGCCATTCCTGAAGATGAAGTTGAAGAGTTCTCCAAATTGATGTTGTGCTTCTTCATTGTTGCTTTCAAGGATTCCATCTTCTTAAAACATTTTGACTCTACATGGCCATCACGATTAAAAAAATTTCAATGTCTATATGTCTTATTCCCTTTGTTTTCATTTTCCTTATCAGTTTTTTGAGTTGGTTTTTCAGTTTGCGACTGAAATAGCTTAAGACCCTTGTTTGGTTTAGGACCATTCTTTTTAGGATGTTGCTTCTTAGGATTCTTTTGGTATGATTGTTGTTGGTTTGCTAAGGATTTCTTAGAAGATTTTCCAGTATTAATAAGAACAAGGTGTAATATTGTTTCTTGTTCTCTTATCAAAGAATCGCAAAAGGCATCAAAAGAGGGTGGCTTGTAGGCTGTTCCTTGAAAAATGAGGGTTTCTATAGTGGAATGGAAGGTGGAAACTAATACAAAGTCTGCAGGGAAAATATTAGCAAATATGGAATAGATAAGGCTACCATCTTCCTTTTTTACTTTACAACCTTATAAAAGGAATCTAAGGGTCTTGAATTTGGACAGAAAATCTTCAATAGAGGAGAAATTATTGGGGTCCAAAGTAAGCAACTCATTTTCAAGTTGGTGGGCTCGGATTTCATTTTTAACGCCAAAAAAATATTTATCTTTTTCATAGCTTCATAAGGGGAGTCAATGTCTTGGATATCAAATCTAAGATCTTGAGAAATGGACATTTTTATCAACCCTCGTGCTTGATCTTGTTTATTTTCCCATTTAGCGTCTTTATCTCCATCTGTAGGTTTAGTTTCTTGTCTTGTGGCTATTCTATAAAGCCCTTTACATCTAATTAAGTCTACCATGTAGGATAGCCATTGGAAATAATTGGTGTTGTTAAGAATAAACGGGCATGCACTCCATTTTTAAAAAAAAATTGAAGCAGAAAGGGCTGAAACCAACTGCTCTAATGGAAATATCTCAAAAAATTAGGCCGTTTAAAAAAAAACGACTCTGAAAACGGCTTTCGGATGGAGATAGTTATGTCTTTTTGAAAAAAAGTTGTAGTAGACGTCGAATAGTTACATGAGAGGTTGAAAGATGATGATGAAGATGTACTTTAAAAAAAAATCCCCCCCCCCCCTTTATAAACTTAATACAATAAGCTCACTTTTTAAAAAAACTACTTTATGTGACCCCCTTTTATAAATAAGTGAGAGCCACTTTTACAATGTTACTTTTACATGTGATTTTTAAATTAAAAAACCCTTTTTTAAAACCGACAAATTGCCAATTTTTTTTTTTTTTTAAGTAACTTAATAAAAAGTTTTTTTTAGAAAAATAAGTTTGTCAAAGAGACTTGAACCCAAGACCTCTATTCTCATAAAGTAACTTAACACCAAGTGAGCTAGTAAAAGGATTATATAATTGTTTTAAAGGAGGAAGGGGTTTATTTTTTTTCTCTTCGTTGTGTGTGCTTTTTCTTGCAAAAAAAACACTAGATCTGTGCAAAAATAACAAAATACAAGCCTTACAACAGAACATTAGATTTCCATTTACTCTTACCAAAAACTATAATTTTTTTCTCTATTTATGATTTCCCGAGATCCCATAGAGACACGGGGAAAGAGCATACGTAGCAGAAAAATCTTGTCTTCCTGTTTATGATTTGCCCTGATCGCTCACAGCACAAAGCAAAGATCATACACAGAAAAGAGGGTATATATCTGGAAACAAAAAACTGCAAACCGAAATAAACAAAGGGAACCGAAATAAACATAATGATTAATAAATATAAATGCAAAAAAGATACTTTATACCTCTAGACCTAAAATGACATAACTTGGAAACCGGAAACCTTTTCGCATGAAACGAAAGGACAGACGCTTCGGACACAACAGAGCAGTTCTCATAGCCTGAAAGTGTTCAAAAATAGTAGATCTCGAAAACGGAAGTCGCATGCAATCAAAAAAGCCTCAAATTTGGATGAACAACGGAAGCGACCCTCAAAATGGCTCTGATACCATGTAGGAATTTACAGGGTAAGTTCCTTAGATCAAACACCAAAGGTCACCACTCACAAACAAGTTCTTAAATCAAACACCAAAGGTCACTGCTCACAAACAGATCAAAAATCAGTACACCAGTATTGGACGTGGCTAAAACCCTCGAAGGGGGAAAGATTCCACGACCTGAGCCAACGCGGCCACTTCAGGGAATTTATTAATATTAAGAAAGAAAATTTACATAAGCTTCTCTCATAAATTGTTACCAGACAAATTACCCTCCATTCTCTTTAAATAGAGATCATGGAACAATCGGGTGTTAAGCCACAGATCAAGTGTCGGTAATACCGAGGAGAGAGTGAACCGTTGAATCACTACATATTGTGACTGTCGGATTATAAGTTACAAATGTACATAGTAAATAAACACACTTTACCTAACTCTACGCTAGGCCAAGTTATACTTAACTATTTCGTATGTGTTGGAATATCCTAACATCCCCCCTTAAGAACAACTTGGGATAGGATTTAAGAATTTACAAAGGTGGCACAATAGGAGACTATTTCCTATGTGTCGGAATATCCTAACACATGATAGATGATTTTTTGGATCATTTGTAGAAAGAAATATATTTCACCAAGCTGGACATAAAATTCGAGTATCACTAGGTTCAAGTCAAAAAAGAAGATACCTAGAAAACTGCCTTCAAAACTAGTCAAGTTTTGTATGAGTGGCTAGTCATGTTATTTGGCATATGTAATGCACCAACTATGTTTATGATATTGATGAATGATGTACTACGACCGTTTATAGATTCATTTGTTATTTTCTATTTGGATGATATAATGGTACATCGTGCTATCTGGGAGGAGCACTCTCTCATTTGATGTAGGTGTTGGAGACATTGAAGAAGCACCAACTACTAGCAAATCTCAAGAAGTGTGAGTTTGTACAATAGTCTTTGTTGTCTATGGGGTATGTGATAGGTGTAGGAAAGTTGAAGATAGATCCTGCCAAGATGGAGGTCATCATGAAATGGTCGGTGCCCACTAATGTTTCTGAGGTCGGGAGTTTCATCGGGGTAGCATAGTACCTGAGGAAATTCATAGCCTCATTTTCAGCATTAGCAGCACCGCTTCAAGCCATAATAACAAGTGGTAAGAGTTTCCAGTGGAGAAAGTTTCAGCAAAGGGCTTTCAAGGAGCTAAATAATAAGATCGTTCAAGCACCAATTATGGAAATACCAAACTTGTAGCGTCCCTTTTAAGTGTAGACAAATGCCAGTGGGTATGCTATGGGAGTGATCTTGATGTAGGGAGGAAGACCTATATGATACCATTCTGTTGTATTTCATGGGGCGGTTCTTAACTACTCTGCCTATGACAAGGAACTCTATGCCTTAGTGCAAGTTGTGAAGAAGTGGAAGCACTATATTATGGGAAATAAGACACTAATCCACACAGATCACCACCCACTATAGTACCTATAGACCCAGAGTAAGCTACAAAAAACTAGCCATTGCAAGTGGTTGGGTTTCTATAGCAGTTTTATTTGGTGATCAAGTACAAGAAGGGAAACAAAAATAGGTTAGAAGACATGCTCTCAAGGCCACCCACATCAAATATCATAGCTTTGGGGACTCTTATGAACATGGAACCATTCACCCATGATCCATGCAAAGAGGCATATTCATAGGATGAGGACTTCAATTAGGTGTTTCAGCAGTTGTAGAGTTATATTCATGTGCACGATGATGATAGCATCGTTGACTACCATCTCCAAGATGGGTTACTCTATAGGATTAATAAGCTATGTGTTCCTAAAGGTGAGTGATTTAGTTGGTTAGAGAGGCTCACACCTCCCAAGTTTTAGGTCAATTTGGTGTAGGGAATACCATGGCCAATTTATAGAGGCATGTGTATTGGCCCAAGATGCAAAAACGGGTAGCTAGGTTCATAAGAGGATGTATGCTTTATTGTGCCAGCAAGCCTAGAAACAAGAAACAAGGTCTATATCATCCCTTACTTGTACCTGCTCGTCCTTGGGAAATAATTTCCATATATTTTGCGGAAACCAAGAAGGGACATGACTACTTGTTTGTGGTAGTTGACAGGTTCAACAAGATGTGTGTTTTGATGCCCTATAAAAACACCATCAATGGGAAAGAAATACCAAAATTTTTCTTTGGACAGGTCTAGGTGCACTTTGGGATACCAAGGAGCATCATTTTAGATAGGGACATAATATTTCTCAGATAATTATCAACTACATTATGGGAGAACATGGACACAAAGTGGAATATATCTATAACATTACATCCACGGACAGATGGACATATAGAAGTAGTCAATAGGGCTTTGGTGCAACTTTTGAGGGGATACAACTAGAAGCATCCAAAGACAACAAGTCATTGATATAAATCATAATGTAAATTTTCTTATGGAATCCATGAGAAATAAGCTTGGAATATTTGGAGAAGCTGGGAGTTCAAATGTAGAGGAAAATTCAGAAGGGGGATCATAATATCAAGTAGAAATGGAGAACCCACCAAAGAAGGAACCTATAAAATATCAACCAAATTTGGGTGTCATGAATCAATCACAACCATTGTTCAAAACGGAAGCAAAGTTCAATATCATGTTATAGTTAGTTTCATGTTCTTCTGAATAGAAAAGAATTCATATATCTTATGCTCTTTTCTCAAACCCTAGAAGTCTAAACCACTCCATCAAGATATCCTTTTGCATTGAAGAGCTTTCCTACCTTGCTCCATCAGATCCCTGAAATTTTGATCCGTGTTTACCCTGACCTATTCACCATCTAGCACCTCAAATGCAATCAATCAAACCCCTGTGCTACTATACCTAGCCTAATATATCAATGATCTAGTCATATTGGTTTAGATCCATTAGAGAGAGCCCTCTCTTGCCTAGTAGGTCTAGCTACTTGGAAAAATATTGGTTTGTGGTTACTTTTGTTGGTCTCTTCTCAGCCTTGGAGATCCAGTGGAGTGATAAAATCTTGGTGACCATATTGGGGAAGCGAGGTGACAGATCTTCCCCAGGAAAAAACGAAAAGTATCAGATATGATTGCTGATGGTGAATAGTGATCAGGCACAAGAAGCTTGTGCATCTTTCACCTGGTGACTCCAGTGTCGAAGAATCCAAAGGTTCAGAATTTTTATGGCGACTCTACTTTTCAAGAACCAACAGTCTAAAGAACTTCTTGGTGACTTCATTTTTGTCAAAATGGATTCAATTGCTTGAAGGCATGCTCCTATGAATCGAGCTCATATTCATTTTTTTATGAACCGTATTCCTTGTATAGATTGGCAATCATAAATATCAAATTTTAAGGGTCAGGATGGTGAAGATGCTAGTTTGCATTTGGTCAAATTTCATTTTCATATTCACAAACTAAAGATTGATTTTCCTGAAGATTGTCTGATGAAGATGTTTATGGCTATCTTGGAGGAACAAGCGAGATCATGGTATGAAAGTCTACCATCTACAAGTTTATATTCTCTAAAGGAATTTCATTCAGTTTTCTTTCAACATTATCAAAGATCTAATTCTTCCTTGTCTATGATTGATAGTTTTTATGATATCTCTGATAATTTCAAATTCTTGAAAATTTGTATGGGGATTAAGAGTGTCTAGATGATGAGATCATAGAAGCCCTATATGATTTTTCCTCCCAACAAGAATCAGTAACTTCCTCCTTGGATGAAACAGACTCTAACCAAAAAAGATAAATGCCTATTCCCAATCCAGAAAATGAAAATGATCAAGACAATGTTAACTGCTATAAAAATCAAGTTTCTCCTCTATCTTAAGATGAGATAGATCAGCTCCTGAAAAGTTATGTTACAGCCCAAGATAATGCAGGTTTGCAGTGTTCATATAGTCAAGAATGTGTTAGTAAAACTTCTTCCATTAGCGATAATGAAAATCTGAGTTTAAATGATGATATTCATGAGACTGATGAAACTATACATGAAGTTGTTGTGAGTAAGCCAATTTGTGATGATGATTTCCTGCAAAGAGATCAACTAAAAGGGACTATTTTCTTTCATGAAGAGGATAAGGTTGTCTTGTTTGAAAATCTTGAAGAATGTTTTCTATTCAAGCTTGATTTAGACTATGAATTTGAGAAGTATGAGCCTAAGATAGACAAGGTGCAAGAGATAAGTCGGAGTAGCCCATGCTTGATGAATTTACAACCAACACTCAGATAGCAGTGTTGGAAATGTTATCATTGATGGAAAAGGAGATGGCAAAGGAGGAGCACCTGAAACAGCAACAAGGCAATAGTGAGGTAGCAGAGATAGCAAAAAGAGAAGTAAGGAGCAGTTCCAGTCAAGGAGCAGAGGAAGCAGTGAATAGATTGTCCTCTTGTTTTCATGAACAGAGGGTTTTGTAAGTAATTTCAATTAGCATAAATGAGGAATATGTTTAGTGGCTCTGAGGAGATGAGAGAATTGATATAATTCTGCTTCCATATTATTCGAAAGGATCGATCCTCCAAGAGAAAGCCGAACTGTAATATGAAATCCTGTGTTACTAACAAATAGGATCATGCCTGTATATTTCTTGTGGAAGCGGGAGTTAGACCTTCAAATTTTGTGAACATTGACAAACCTGTGCAAAAGGGTAGATTTTTAATTCTATGCACGATCGAGCAAACTGATGTGGGTTCGTAAATAAGGGCTTATATATGTATCAAGATTTGATGCACTCTGAAATGAATTGATTGCATACGGTGTCATTCGATTTAACTCTAAGTGTAGAGCATTTTGAGGTGTACGAGAATGTGCGATAGTTAAAATACTCCATGACGACTTCTATGTACTCACCATTGAAAGAGGTTTGATACCCTTTAAGTTCTGAGTTAAATTATTGTGTAGGGTGCCAAAATGTTAGCCTCTGTATGGAGAGGCTTTCTCAGAGTCCCAGTGACACTAATATAATCCTGTGCGAGTGTTACGAAGCATAATGCGATGAATATTTACACTATAATGTAATATGAATGCAGACTTTTGAACTACAACCAATAGTTGGATGATTGATATGGAATGGAGCATTAATGGTGCGTCAGACGGAACCCTGAGGGAGAAAGCAGCGGAACCACGAAGAAGTGAACAGTAAAGGCGAGTTTCCGGTTTTGATCGCACCGCCTTCACAGGGTGAGTGGTATTCAAGAATTTGGAGCGATCCCATACACTGAGTGACACGCATCCCTAAGCGATTTTGGAAAACCACTCTCATCGCGCATTATCGTTCGTGCATCTAAGCCAAGCGATATTCTTCGGATCGGTGTAGTCTACGCGATATGTTATTAACCGTCGATTGAAGAAATGCATTAACAAGTGGGCTCCACGAAACATGTATGTATTATAATATGCATTGGGGGTGATATATATTGCAATATTTGATGTATTAAAGTGGAACGCGTGCATAAGAATGGCGTGGAGCTGATTATATGTTTAATGCGTATAAACATATTGATTTTTGCTGCCTAACTAAGGGTTGCAAGTAAATAGAGGTATGTCTAGGGGCTTTCCATATTAACCACTTATTTAAATTCATAAAATTTAAATGATGGACGTGTGTGAGGGTTAACCATATCGTGGTGCTCTAACATTAAACGGAGGTCGTGACCATAGATTGATATAGCATCGTATGAGAGTTGGATGACATCATTTTGGATATGTGTAAGGGTTCTATGCGGCGTGGTTGTTTTATTGCATAGGCCTGGGGGCTTTTACAATCTTTAAAGGAGGTACCTACAGTTAGAAGAATTGCCAGGTTTAAATGGGACTAAGTACAAAGGTGTAGGTAGGTGGTTATATATATGCAAGTGGATTTGATTAACATCTCAGATCTCATATCTGAGATGCTAAAGATTTCAGATTTAGTTGTTTAATTTCCAGAACAATAAACAGAGTATCAAAACTGCCCAGATCAGAGAATGTAAGCAGGCAGCCCGAGAATAGAGATATGTAATGAATAGACATCGCCCAGATTCATATGTATTTGAGCATAAAACCTGAAAAGCAGTTATATATGTACCTGGTGCACACAAGTTCAGTGAACAGATGAATAGACATAGAGGTGAACCAAAATATACAGAACAGTCACTCAACAGCAACAGAAAAGACAAATCTAGTAAAGCCAAAGTCCAGAAAAGGAGCTGAGTGGAATTGAAATGTGTAACTGAAAATGTGAATGTAAATATTGAAATTAATTTATTTACATTGTTGTGATGCAAAGACAAGTATCCTAAGGAATAGACGAAATCCCACTGTAACATGGAGATTTTGTACATATTGTTATAATTTAAAATGAGTTGGAAAAAGGAATGAGAAGATAGAAGTCAAAGATTCATGGCTATTCACTCCAAATTCCTTGTGGAATACAAACAGTCATGTGATGAACTCTATATATTATATCAACCTGATATGCATAAGGAGGTTAGAGAGAGTAAGAATAGAGAATGCAAAGTATAGAAGATTGAGGTAGAGAAGATAAGGAGGAGCAGAAAGAGATGCTACAGAACAGAGCTGATACCTGAATTAAATCAGCAAACATTTATTTAGATAAATTGAGGAAGTTGGAGCTTCCCTATCAAGTTGAAGCTTGATAGCTGTCAGTTTTAGCTGACTGAGGTTGGAGCCTCCTGTAGGTTGGTGCCTGCAGAAAAATTGTGGTGAGAGGGACTTGGAGTTTGCCTTTGCATCACAACACTAATAAGATGTGGTTTTCTCCCTTTATGGGTTTCCACTTACATCTGTTGTCTCTATGTGTGTTGCTTACATGTTGATATGATCCAATCAATCTGTTTTTTTTTCTCTCACAATAAGGTTGATTTCACATTAACTTAATACTTGCTGCTACATTGTAAGACGGTTCACATATTAAGCTGTAAATAAGTTTGATAAAAATTATTATTGTCTAAGCTTGTGTTAAACTGATTCACCCCCCCCCCTCTCAGTTTAACCAAAGATTCAACAATTGGTATCAGATCAGGTTCCTTTGTACCAGTTTAACAACTGAAAGGAGATCCTAGGTTCTCAGGATGGCTAGTAAAGAAGGATGCTCAACCAATAAAGCCCCTTTTTTTTACGGGTGCAAATTATGCTTTCTGGAAAATCAGAATGAGGACATACATAATGTCTCTAGGAATAGAAGTTTGGGCTGCTATGGAATTAGGATATGCCCCAAAGGCAACTGACACAGAGAAAGAAACCAAAAAATATTTTGTAGCTAACGCAAAAGCCATGAATGCCATCTTAAATGGATTGTGTGAAGCAGATTTTATCAAAGTAATGCACAAAGACACTGCCAAAGAGATGTGGGATACTCTAGAGAACATTCATGAGGGAGACAAGAAGGTAAAGACTGCAAAACTTTAAGTCTATAGAGCCCAGTTTGAGAACTTAAAAATGAATGATGATGAAGACATTGCTAGCTTCTTTCTAAGGGTTGCAGAAATAGTAAATAACATGAAGGCTCTAGGTGAAACCATAAAAGAAGTTGTAATTGTACAAAAGATTCTAAGATCTCTTCCACCCAGTTTTAACCCCAAGGTGTCTGCAATAGAAGAAATAGCTGATTGGGAAACCTTGACCATGAACCAGCTACTAGGAAATCTAATAGCATATGAGATGAGACTCCCACAGAAGAATCCAAGTACGAGGGAGACAGCCTTTAAAACAGAAAAGAAGAAAGAAGAAAAAGAAGACATATGCTCTTGCTCAGATGAAGAAGAGGTTAAATTTGTCAAGAAGCTGGACAAAGGCTCAGGTGAATACAAAGGCATACTTCCTTTCAAATGCTTTAACTGTGGAAAAGTTGGAAACTATGTTGCTAAGTGTCCCCACAAGAAAGTAAAGAATCAGGCTCAAGAATCAGGGAAAAATACATCAAAGAACTGGCAGAAAGGAAAGAAATTTAGTAGAAAATCCTTCTATGCTCAACAAGACAGCAGTGCATCCGAAGACTCTAATGAACCCTCAAGTGAAGAAGGAACCTCTGAATTTTTATTGATGGCCATAGAAGAACTTGAAGGACTCCTGCTAGAAGATGAAGAAGAAGAAGGTGAAGTCGACCTTGAGGGGGAGCTAAGAAGTGCCCTGGAGGAGATTGATAGACTCAAACTGAAGTGTAGAAAACAAAAGGACATTCTCCTCAAGTATGTATGAGAAGAACAGAATTCAGAAGTCCTCATGCAGCTAAAGATAGAGCTTGAAGAAGCCAAGAAGATAGAAGACATGTTACTTAAGAAAATCAAGGAGAAAACTCAGGAACAAGAGAAGTTGGAAGAAGAAGTAGTATGTCTCAGGAAGAAATTAGAAAATGCTCAAAGGAAAGTGGCTACAAATTCTTCTCAAACAACAAGCTCTAGCAAGTTGAACGAGATTCTGGATGCTCAAAGATCTCCTATGATAAAGACTGGAATAGGATATGAAGGAGAGTCAAGTAAAAACAAAGAAAAAGAAAACAGAGAAATTATTTTTGTAAAAGCAAAGAAGGCTGATGAAGCAGCTCAAATAATTCCTACAAAAGAAGAAACATGTAAGGAGGGAGATAGAATCCAGAAGAAACCTCTAGTAACAAGGAATGAAAGAAACACTCAAACAACAGAAAAAGAATCATGTATTTCAGATTATGACAAATTTGGAAGCCATCAAAGAAGACTCTTCCCTCCTATGAAAAATGCCACCTGCTATGTCTGTCACAAGCTGGGACACATTGCTGCATACTGTCATGCAAGGAGGAGCAATTAAAACCAGCAAAAGATGCAAACAGTGAAGAGACTATCTCAAGCAAACAAATGGAGAAGACAATCTTACATCAGGTATGCAAATAGTTTCTATGGTTACTGTTTTTATTGTAAAGAATTTGGCCATAAAATAATTGAGTGTAGAAAATATGGACAAAGATTGATGGTCAATACCTCAAGGAGGTTTATGAATCAAAGAAGTTGTGCCCATATTCACAATTCTATAAAAATTATGATCAAATGTTGTGTATGCAACAAAATTGGACATATGCCTTCCAAATTTCCTCTGAGAGGATGTGATTTATCATCTCACAAAAAATACCAAACAAAAGGATGCTTCCAGTGGATAAAGAAGGTGAATAAATGTGACTTGACTCTAACTGCTCAAGATCTGAAAAGTCAGTGGTATTTGGACAGTGGCTGCTCAAAACACGTGACTGGAGACAGAAGCATGTTTATAACTCTTGATGAAAAGAAATCTAGAAATGTTACGTTTGGCAATGATAAATCAAGAAAAATAAAAGGAAAAGGCTCAGTCAGCCTAGATAATGGCAGAGGAAAGGCCCAAGATGTACTATTTGTAGAAGGGCTGAAAGAAAATTTGCTGAGTGTCAGTCAAATATGTGATAAAGGCTGTGAAGTTCTCTTTAGAGCACAATATTGTGAAGTCAGATCAAGCACCACAGGTAAGACTCTGCTCAAAGGAGTTCGAACAGAGAGTAATGTTTACGTTGTGAAAGAGGAAGATGAAGCATGTCATCTTAGTAAACTTGAGGAGTCATGGTTATGGCATAAAAGGTTGTGACATCTCAGCTTTGATCACATCATCATACTAAGCAAGAAGAAAGCTATCAGAGACATGCCAGAAATAAAAAGGCCTTCTAATACTATATGAAAATCTTGTCAATTGGGAAAACAGACCCGCACGTCATTTAAAGTCAAAGATGACTTATCAACAAGAAGACCGCTCCAGCTTGTGCACATGGACCTGTGTGTACCTTCAAGAACTAAAAATCCAAGTGGAGAATCCTACTTCATGCTGATAATTGATGACTTCTCCAGAATGACATGGGTGGCATTCCTCAAGAATAAATTGGAAGCTCTGGAAAAATTTAAGATATTCAAAGCATTAGCAGAAAATCAAACAGGATGCAAACTAAAATGCATCAGATCAGACAGAGGAGGTGAATTCACAGATTATGACTTTGCTGATCTATGCAATGAACATGGGATAAAGCAACAATTTACTATTGCAGGGACACCTCAGCAGAATGGAGTAGCAGAGAGACAAAACAGATCTGTACAGCAAATTGCCAGAGCCATGATGCAAGAGAGTAATATTCCTCAAACCTTCTGGGCAGAAGCAGTACACACAACCGTGCATATCCTTAACAAAGCTCACTTAAGGCCAAGCAGTGACAAGAATCCCTATGAACTATGGCATGGGAAACTAGCTTCAATCAAACATTTTAGAATCTTTGGAAGCAAGTGTTACATAAAGAATAATGATGAAAATCTTGGGAAATTTGATGCAAGAGCAGATGAAGGGATATTTCTAGGATATGCTTCCAAAAGTAAAGGGTACAGGTGTTACAACAAGACTCTTCGAAAAATAGTAGAAAGCATTTACGTGAGATTTAATGAAGAACTTCCAAACAATACAAAAGATACAGACTGCAGCGGTCCATCAGACAACCATGAAGAAGAAGACCAAGATGATGATGAAACAAGAAAGACAACAAAAGATGTTGAACTGAGCTCTAAAGCCCCTTCTAGATACACTCAAAAGAACCATCCTGGAGATCAGATCATAGGAGACAAGAGAAAAGGGGTCCAGACAAGAAGGTAGCTAACTGAATAGACAGAAGAGGTATACATAGCCATGTTATCAAAAATAGAGCCAAAGAAGTTTGAAGAAGCTAGCAAGGAAAAGTATTGGGTGAATGCTATGAATGAAGAATTGGACCAAATTGAGAAGAAAAATACCTGGGAATTAGTCCCTAGACCCACTGATAAAAATGTCATAGGCTCAAAATGGGTATTCAAAAATAAACTGAATGAGCAAGGACAGGTAATCAGGAATAAAGCAAGATTTGTTTGCAAAGGATATTCACAAATTGAAGGACTTGATTACGAAGAAACATTTTCCCCTGTAGCCAGAATGGAAGCTATCAGAATGTTTCTGGCCTTTGCATGCTACCAAGACTTCAAGGTATTTCAAATGGATGTGAAATCTGCATTTCTGAATGGAGACCTAGAAGAATACATGGAACAACCAGAAGGCTTCTCATTAACAGACAAAAAGGACTATGTATGCAGACTAAAGAAGGCTCTATATGGACTAAAACAAGCTCCTCATTCTTGGTACTCTAGGCTAGATAAATACTTGCAAAACCAAGGCTTTAAGAGAGGAGGAGAAGACAACAATCCATACATAAAATCCCATGAAAATGAACTCATGATTGTTGTTAAATATGTTGATGACATTATGTTTGGAAGCAACAAAGATGAGCTAGCAAAAGGGTTTGCTGATGAGAGGAAAACAGAGTTTGAGATGTTTATGATTGGAGAGCTCAGTTTCTATTTGGGACTTCAAATTCAGCAAAAGAACACAGGTACATTCATATCACAAGAAAGATACATAAAAGAAATGTTGAAAATTTTTCAAAATGGAAGACTACAAACCTGTGTCAACTCCCATGATCACTGGATGCAAACTGTGTGCTAATGATGGATCTGCTGATATAGATCAAAAAATATACAGATCCATGATAGGAAGTCTGTTGTATCTGACAGCATCGAGACCAGACATCATGCTAGCAGTAGGACTAGTGGCTAGATATCAAGCAGCACCTAAACAAAATCACCTTCTTGCAGTCAAAATAATATTCAGATATCTACAAGGAACTGCACAGCATGGACTTTGGTATCCTAAAGGTAAAAGTTTCACTTTGACAGCATACACAGATGTAGATTGGGCCAGTTATGTGGATGACAAGAAAATCACAAGTGGAGGTGCATTCTATCTAGGAGAAAGTCTGGTGGCATGGCTAAGCAATAAACAAACATCTATTTCTCTATCCACAACAGAAGCAGAATATATAGCAGCAGCAACATGTTGTACACAAGTCATGTGGATGAAGCAAACCCTCCAAGACATGAAGGTAAGCATTTATGAACCTATCTCAATCAAATGTGATAATACAAGTGCTATAAGTATATCTAAAAATCATGTGCTTGACTCAAAAACTAAGCATATCCCAATCAAGTATCATTTTCTCCGAGAACAAGTGGCTCAGAAGATAGTAGAGCTGGAGTATGTGCCAACAAAAGAACAAACAGTAGATATATTTACCAAACCTCTTGCTAGAGAACCATTTGAATATTTGAGAGATAGACTCGGGGTAGTATCTGTAGATGCTACACTATAATATTAAGAGAAAGCACAGTTTTAGGGGGAGAACAGAACGAAAATATCATCCTGTTGTGACCAGCAACAACCCCTCTTTTTATTTAATATTAATAATAATACTAAATAAATGAGGACCCTTAGTTAAAAAATCCAAAAAATCAATTAGGATTTGTTTGCCTTTCAAATAAAACTTTCTATCATAAACCTATAGAAATCCCTTAGAAAGAATATTTAGAAACACTTAAGTTTATGATAGATTATAATAAAATTTCTCTTTAAACAAGATAGCGCATCCATAACAAAATGGTATATATAAAACGCATTGATCGCAGATCGCATAGCGCAGAAAACAGAAATGATTAATGAATATCTTTTGCGCTCTTGTCAATTATGCGCTTTTGCGATTTTGTGCTTTTGCAATTATGCGCTTTTGCGATTTTGCGATATGTGCTTTTGCACTATTGCGTAATTTCTGCTTTTGCGCTATTTTCATAACTGCGATAACTTCATTTTGCGATATCGCGACATTGCGATATTGCGATATTGTGCAGCAAATCGCAGATCGCAATGTCGCAGATTCATGTAGGCGCGCTATCCCAAGGCAATCTTCCCATATGTCAAATCTGTTATGTGCTTTAATGATTTTATTAAATGATTGGATTGATTATTAATGGTAAATGAGATTGTGTTTGGATTGAAAGTCATTTCACGATTAAAATATCATATTTCATCCGCTTTCACATTTTAAACAGTCTCATCACCTTTCTTACGCCATTACTCTCATTTACTCGTAAAAACGCAGGCACGAAGGAGCAAACGTCTATACAAAGCTTCCACTAAACACTATGGGTAAGAAGGAGAAGAGCTCGAGTGCTGAAAACAAAGAAATGGCTTCGCTATATGCAGATACCACCTGTAATAAGGACGCCAGTATATCCACTTGGGAAGGAATGTATAATCTGCTGGAGGAAGAAAACCCTGTGGTGATGAAAGTTGCAGCTACAGCAGGTTCTAGTGATACATCTAAAGCAACTCTCAAAAAATTGGCTTGTTCATTTCTCCATAGGATAGCAGCAAGGCCAAGGATTCTCCCATATATAGACATGGTGAGATGGGTGCTGGATAGCACAGATATTTCAGACAGACAATTCAGAACTCCATTTGAAGAGCTAATCGGGTCATTCACCATAGAAGATATGAGATTAATGTATAAGTTGCCAGAACCTCAGGCGAATTTAAACAAACAATTCATGGAAGATTTTTCCAAAGAACATGCAAATTTGGCAGAATGCACAAAAGAGTGGACCAAAAGAAGTGAACCATTGAAGAAAAACAAACAAGGTATGTACAGCACAGGTTCACTTACCTCTCCTTATTGTTTTACTGCTGCCATGATATGCAGGCTTTTTGGAAAGCCTGACATAAATATGATCTTACCCGAATGGCTTCCTTTGTTAAATGCGGTTGTTAATTCTACAATTGTAGATTGGGCCAAAATCCTATCTGATAACTTGACCACTGCTATCTTTCACTACCAGTCTAAACGAAATGTTTCTCAACGGGTTTATCCGCCTTTTTATTTATCTGCTTATGTCATGGACGCCATCTGCTATGTCTCTAAATTCCCTGTGATGGGCTGGAAATGGACTATCCACGATCCTTTGCCCATTCATGTGTACCATAAAGAACTATGGGAGTCTAATTTTATCCCCCATTTTTATAAAATTTGTCATGGAATAATGCTGCCATTGTACAGAACAATGTATAATAAGGATGCCCCAAGGTTATCCTCAGAAACAGAGGCTGATATTCTCCCCGTCGCGAGATGGTTTGGAGAAGAATTGTTCACTTATATTAGGGTTTTTGGAAGTTATGCTTCTCCCCATGTGTTACCCCTATATGTTCCAGATAGACTTGTAGCTCGGGAAATTGCTTATCAGACCTGTGGCCAAGGAGGTATAACAAAAGAAATAAAAGAGAAGAAAAAGGGCATTTGGCCACAATTTCCCGTAAAATGTGGAACATTTTCACTGTTTGATATTGGTCATGCATTTCAAGAGATAGGCAACGTTACATGCCTACAGCTGTTCAAATTCTCGAGAAGGTTATTTGACCCAAATGATATTGTTAATAATTTTACCAATGCAATCAAAGTAAGGGAATTTTCCGAGGAACAGGATCTTTTTGATGATATGTTCCAAGCAAGAAATTCATTCAAAGAAGTTTTGAATTTAGCTCAAGCTCAGCTATCTCTAGAGGAATTTCAGGAATTCAAGCTTTACAGAGAAAGAAGACTAATTCCTATTCCTTTGGATAATCTACGCTTAGAGCCTGCAAGGGAGCAAACTCCTAGTGTTAGACTTAACGGCAGTTCAAGTACAGGTAAATCTAAATCAAAATCTGACAGAGATTCTGAACATTCCAATAAGTCTAAAGAAAAGGAAGATAAAATGGAAGAATCCATTAAAGATTCTGCACAATCTAAAGAACTTACTCAACAGCAAATTTTGACTTCTCCTCCAACCAATGTACAGCAACAACCAGTCACCATTGAGTTAGACAAAGAATGGGAAACCTTTAACCAATTGATTAATGTAGAAGGACAGAATGTACAGACCCCTGTCCAGACAACCAAAGTCTTGAGCACAGGAACAAGCAGCACAGCCACAGTAACAGAGCACATACCAATCACACCCTCCTCTGAAATTGTGCTTAATGTAGAGGACATTCCTCCTCTGGATGTATTCTACAGCCCAAAATACAAAGTAGTAGTGAAGAGACAGAAGAAAAAAAAAGAAAAATAGAAAGTGCAATTGCTACTGAAGCAGAACAAGTAGATGTTTTGTGGAAAGATCCTGCCACAGAGCCTACTCATAATCTCACTAAGTTATCTCAAATAACAGGAGCTTATGCTTCTGCAACAATTGATAAAGCAGTTGAGATACAACTTTTGTTGAATGAAAAATAAGAACAGGTAAAAGCTCTGCAACAGCAATTGCAACAGGTACAGGCCAATAAGGAAGCACAATTGAAACTTGAAGAGTTACAACAACAACTTCAAGAAATGCAAATAGGACATCAAAAAATCCTGGCTGATAAAGACAAACAAATAGAGATTATCCAAGATCGGCATAAAGATGATCCTAAGCTTCCAGAATTCATTTCAGAAACCATCTCTCTGAACAATCAACTACTGCAACAAGAGGAAGTTTTCTGCCAAAAAATCTTGCAATGGAATTCTTTGTGCCAAGAGAGTGATAAAATCACAAATCATGTCATAGATTTACGAAATGATTATGATTTGATTAATGAAAATATCAATGATTATCTGGCATGGCAAAAGACAGAAGAAGGCAGAAAAGCTGGTGCACCCATTGTTAATGAAAACCATAAAGAAATATTGTTCAATAACTGGGATGCACAAATCAGAAGGGCAGAAAAGGCAGCAGAGGAGGCGGCTACAGCGGCAAACACTCTCACTGATTGTGTAAATGACAATTTACACAAAGCTAATTTGATCCCAGAAACTGTTCTAGGATATCTCCCACAGGCAAATCAACTGCAAACAGAATGGAGGCAAAAGGCAGAAGAAAGAGCAAAATCCATCCAAGGGCTGACAAGATTGAATTGGGACTCATACTGGATGTACTTGGTAAAGCCACACAGTCAGCACAGTGCGCTCAATTGTATCATCAATGCTACGGAGAAGATTGCTCCTACGCTTGCCGACTCTGTCTTTTCAGGACAGTTGAATTCCGAAGTCGGTCAACCACATCTTCTCAAAACTATGCTAGATGCCTGCAAGTTTAAAGATCAAATTCATAGATAGATAGATTTAGTTTTAATTTCACTGTATTTTAGCCTAGGAAAAGGACGGTCATTGAACCAAATCCTTAATTTTTGTAATAAACTATTTTTAGATTTATCTAAGTAGTATTTAAACCCCTCTCATGCATTTAGAGAAGGGTCCTGGATCTTAATATTTTTGGACTTGGAGATTGCATTTCTGTACTCCATTGTCTTATATATTTTTAAAAAGGATCACATCTGGTGATTTTTCATGCGGAATTATCTTTGAAGTGTTGCATTTCTGTACCTTGGAATTTGATTTCGCATTAGAGTTACTGGATAGAATATCATATTGCATTTGAAAGTCCTCAAGATGAACAAGGTATTTCTATCTATTCACTGTTGATTTCTGTTGTCTTATGATATTCGTTTTAAAATTTCTATCATTTATATGTATATTTGTTTTCACAACGCTTTCCTTTTATATATCATTTCTGAGTATAATTGAAACGTTAATTTTTCATAGTTACATGTAAATGGTATACAATGATGAATGCAATATGTTATTATAACTCTGTTTAATTTCTTAAACAAAGTTATCTTTATTTGTTTTTGCACATTTAAATTTAATTAATAATACATTTTCATGGTTATTGTTGAATTGGAACAATCTTAAGTTGTATTCACATATAATTACCCGGGTTAGTGTTAGAATTTCTTTATCAGCATTTAGCTTAAATTAGATAGTTTTACTTCAGTTAATTTAGTCTCATTTCCACCCATCCAATCCAATCCATTTAGTTACAAGGAAACTGGTCCTTTAAATCCAGTCGGAGCCACCATACCAAACGGAAAAGGAGCTGTCTTAAGGTCCCGACCGGGTGGTTTTCCCCGATGTTTGTAGCAGAGATTTTCTAGGCTTCAACACATCCCAAGGGGAGATCAGCTAGCAAGGAAAGCATGAAACAAGTCCTCAAGATCAATACAACATGGGAAAGAGTTCAAAGCACACTGAAAAATTGAGCAACCCCTTGCCATTGATGTCAAAGGGGGAGGAATAAAAAGCAACAGAAGGAAGGGTCCTAACAGGCAAGCAGAGGAAATGTGTTGCCATCAATGCCAAAGGGGGATACTGTTGGAAATGTTGTCATTGATGGCAAAGGAGATGGAAAAGGAGGAGCACCTGAAACAGAAACAAGGCAGCAGTGAGGTAATATAGACAGCAAAAAGAGAAGGAGAAGTACCATTCAAGGAGCAGAGGAAGCAGTGAATAGATTGTCTTCTTGTTTTCATGAACAGAAGGTTTTGTAAGTAATTTCAATTAGCATAAATGAGGAATCTGTTTAGTGGCTCTGAGGAGATGAGAGAATTGAAATATTTTTTCTTCCATATTATTCAAAAGGATCGATCCTCCAAGAGAAAGTCGGACTATAATATGAAATCATGTGTTACTGACAGATAGGATCATGCCTGTATATTTCTTGTGGAAGCGGGAGTTAGACCTTCAAATTTTGTGAACATTGACAACCCTGTGCAAAAGGGTAGATTTTTAATTCTGTGCACGATCGAGCAAACTGATGTGGGTTCGTAAATAAGGGCTTATATATGTATAAATATTTGATGCACTCTGAAATGAATTGATTGCATACGATGTCATTCGATTTAACTCTAAGTGTAGAGCATTTTGAGGTGTACGAGAATGTGCGATAGTTAAAATACTCCAGGATGACTTCTATGTACTCACCATTGAAAGAGGTTTGATACCCTTTAAGTTCTGAGTTAAATTATTGTGTAGGGTGCCGAAATGTTAGCCCCTATATGGAGAGGCTTTCTCAGAGTCCCAGTGACACTAATATAATCCTGTGCGAGTGTTACGGAGCAGAATGCGATGAATATTTACACTATAATGGAATATGAATGCATAATTTTGAACTACAACCAATAGTTGGATGATCGATATGGAATGGAGCATTAATGGTGCGCTGGACGGAAACCTGAGGGAGAAAGCAGCAGAACCACGAAGAAGTGAACAGTAAAGGCGGGTTTCCGGTTTTGATCGCACCGCCTTCGCAGGGTGAGCAGTATTCAAGAATTTGGAGCGATCCCATACACTAGGTGACACGCGTCCCTGAGCGATTTTGGAAAACCACTTCGCGCATTATCGTTCGTGCATCTAAGCCAAGCGATATTCGTCGGATCAGTGTAGGATACGCAATATGTTATTAACCGTCGATTTAAGAAATGACTTAACAAGTGGGCTCCACGAAATGTGTATGTATTATAATATGCATCGGGGTTGATATATATTGCAATATTTGATATATTAAAGTGGAACGCGTGCATAAGAATGGCCTGGAGCTGATTATATGTTTAATGCGTATACACATATTGATTGTTGCTGCCTAACTAAGGGTTGCGAGTAAATAGAGGTATGTCTAGGGGCTTTCCATATTAACCGCTTATTTAAATTCATAAAATTTAAATGATGGACGTGTGTGAGGGTTAACCATATCGTGATGCTCTAACATTAACCGGGAGGCCGTGACCATAGATTGATATAGCATCGTATGAGAGTTGGATGACATCATTTTGGATATGTGTAAGGGTTCTATGTGGCGTGGTTGTTTTATTGCATAGGCCTGGGGACTTTTACAATCTTTGAAGGAGGTTCCTACAGTTAGAAGAAATGCCAGGTTTAAACGGGATTGAGTACAAAGGTGTAGGCAGGTAGTTATATATATGCAAGAGGATTTGATTAACATCTCAAATCTCAGATTTGAGATGCTAAAGATTTCAGATTTAGTTGTTTAATTTCCAGAACAGTAAACAGAGTATCAAAACTACCCATATCAGAGAATGTAAGCAGGTAGCCCGAGAACAGAGATTGGTAATGAACAAACATCGCCTAGATTCATATGTATTTGAGCATAAAACCTGAAAAGAAGTTATATATGTAGTTGGTGCACAAAAGTTCAATGAACAGATGAATAGACACAGAGGTGAACCAAAATATACAAAAAAGTCACTCAACGGCAGCAGAAAAGACAAATCCAGTAAAGCCAAAGTCTAGAAAAGGAGCTGAGTGTAATTTAAATGTGTAACTGAAAATGTGAATGTAAATATTGAAATTAATTTATCTACATTGTTGTGATGCAAAGGAAAGTATCCTAAGGAATAGACAAAATCCCACTGTAACATGGAGATTTTGTACATATTGTTATAATTTTAAAATGAGTTGGACAAAGGAATGAGAAGACAGAAGTCAAAGAGTCATGGTTGTTCACTCCAAATTCCTTGTGGAATACAAACAGTCATGTGATGAACTCTATATATTATATCAACCTGATATGCATAAGGAGGTTAGAGAGAGTAAGAATAGAGAATGCAGAGTATAGAAGATTGAGGCAGAGAAGATAAGGAGGAGAAGAAAGAGATGCTACAGAACAGAGCTGATACCTGAAGTAAATCAGCAAACATTTATTTAGATAAATTGAGGAAGTTGGAGCTTCCCTATCAAGTTGAAGCTTGATAGTTGTCAGTTGTAGCTAACTGAGGTTGGAGCCTCCTGTAGGTTGGTGCCTGCAGAAAAAATGTGGTGAGAGGGAGTTGGAGCTTGCCTTTGCATCACAACAATAATAAGATGTGGTTTTCTCCCTTTATGGGTTTCCACTTACATCTGTTGTCTCTATGTGTGTTTCTTACATGTTGATATGATCCAATCAATCTGTTTTTTTTTCTCTCACAATAAGGTTGATTTCACATTAACTTAATACTTGCTGCTACATTGTGAGACGGTTCACATATTAAGTTTTAAATAAGTTTGATAAAAATTATTATTGTCTAAGCTTGTGTTAAATTGATTCGGGCGCCCCCCCTCTCAGTTTAACCAAATATTCAACAAGCAGATATTCATACTTCCCTATGCCTTCTTATGGATCAACAACCAAGTTTTCTTTCATATAAGAATGAAGAGTGTGCTTGTGTTTTTGTTGGATCTCAAGGCAAGGTAACATTTCATATTTTTTAAGATCCTTATACTGATTTTCTACATTTAGTAGGGAAGATGTATTTTCTTGTTTTCATGGACCAGAAGCACATGTTCAGTGGACACTTGGAGTGGCCTAGTTTTTTTTTCTTCCTGCTTAAGGAAACTGTGAGCATGATTCAATTAATTATCGATCTGCTGGAATGGTTACACGAGAAGGATCACTTCACATGATTGTACATATGTCTTCAGCAAGAAAGTGGTTGTCATCGGGATTTTAAGCCCTAGAGTCTCAGTGATATGCTATCATCAATAAGTTTAGTAAGTTTTTATTTCATTCAGTCTAGTTTTGAGTCAGTTTATCGAGTCAAGTTTTCAAAATTCAGTTTGGTTTTCAGCTTTTGACTCCATGCCCAATGGTTACACTACTTTGTCTATGGTGTTCTTGACACCTCCAAGGAGTTGTCATTCCCCAGGTGGAGCCAATGTTAGTGTCAGTTTTTGCATCCTTCCACCAGTGATAAAATAAACTCTTTCATGTCATGTTAGGGTCCCATTTTGAAATTTTTTTCATTCCATTAGATCATCATGCAAAAATTTGGTCACTTGGTGCAGATTCAGGTTGGATCTCACTCCTTTCAAAATTTTGTAACTTGTTGGCTCATTTCACCACTTTGCTGAGAGTACCATAATTCATGAGTTTTCATCACCATTTCAGTCATTTTTATCATGGTTTCATTCAGTCAAAGACTCCATCAGGTATTAGGGTTTCCAAGGTCCTCAAATCACCATTTCATTGCATAAAGCCTAGCAAATGGAGTGCCAATAAAGATAATTTCATCAGTAAGTTTGATTTGTATATTTTATTTTAGAGAAAAATGTAATTTTATCTTTTCCTAATTTGTAATAAATTATCAAAGTTTCAAGTAGCTGGACACTCAAAGTTCCATCAGCAAATAGGCCAAAGTTTCAAAAAGTCAATCAGTGCTCCTAAGTCATAAAAATATGAAGTTCAGTGATCCAATTCATAAATTCAATACCAAGAGCAATGTAAAGCCAATGTTAAGAAAGGAAAGGTGGGTCCTAAAGTGATGTAATGACATTTATCCATGTACAAAGGCACCCAAAGAACATGAAGACATTCATTTTAATCTTCAAAGCATCGAGCTCTCAGTATCTCAAACCAAAAACCGAGTTTCCCTTCAAAAAATCAAACTCTGGACCATTTCGTTGTTCTTTTTCCACAGGCGTTGTGCTTTTTCTAGCTGCACATTATGCGTTTTCCACAAGCGTTGTGATTTTTCCAACTGCAGCGTTTTTTCCACAGGCGTTGCACTTTTTCTTGATTTTCGTTGCATTTTTTCTTTACATGTTACTTTTTGCAGAAAGAAGCCACGGTCCCTAAACTCCATTGCAAAGGATTTCATCATCAATTCAAGGTTTCTACAGCTATTGGCAAGTAAGTGGAACTTTTATATACCCTCCTTTCATCTTGAAGTTTCAATTTCATGGTGTATACTCTAGATTGCATTTTATGCTATGTTTTAAGCTATTTAAACCCTAGTTCCTAATTTACAAATTAAATCACTCTCCCAAGGACTCATACGCCTTCCCTGAACCTTAAATTACTTCCCACTACTCATACACTTACTCATTTCCCATTCCCAAAGTATTATTTCCTAAACCCTACCATTCTAGCTATGTTTTCCTAGGAAGCTAGATACCCCCCCTGTAATACAATTTTTTACCCTATTTCTTTAACTATTTCACCAGCCCATTACATCCCTAAGCTCACTAATCCCTTCCTATATTCCCTCAAATTTTCCCTTACCCATTACAACCCCCTAACCCACTATCTTACTCCCTTTCCCTTCCTTTTCTTCCCTAGATTTTTCAAACACAAACTAAGCATAATGAAACAAGAAATAAACACAATGAAGGAGGAAATATATGACACAAATGAAGACAAGAAAAAATATAACAAAGGAGGGAATATTTTGAGATTAGAGCCAACAAACACAAGATAACTCATGGCATCACCCTTAGCTGCCAAATGTTTCCAACATGTGGGTTGTATTGAATTCTATGACATGGTACAAAGAGTTCAAAGTCACCCTAATTTGACCAGGATTTTCATCAGCAAACTCCAAAACAACCAAGTGACTATAGCAGGGGTGACCTTCACAATCTCCACTGATATAATATCAGTAGCAACATGGATACCCAATGTGGGTGAAAATTAGTTTAGGACCAAGGATTTGTATGTCCAGTTGTATGAGCCATATCTCAAGGCACCTTACAAACAAAACATCAAGAAAGTCTTTTCTTGTGGCCAGTTGTTGGAAAGATTTTCCCCCATGATGAAAATCATCATGAAATACTTCACTTGTGAGGTCATATTCTCCATATTATACATCTATCACATTAGGTTTCTCATGCATTTTACTAGGGTGAAATTTCTCAACCTCCCCTATCATTTGTATATAAGCATTGATAAAATAGCCTTCATTGTCCAAAACAAAAATTTTCAGCTTCCGATGAACCGCCTCTTCCATCATTCTCTGATCAAAATCATTGTCCTTCACCACCTTCATCAGCTAAACATATCATGGGATAATTTCATAGAGGATGATGTCTTCACTATAGGTCCAAGTCAACCTGCTAGATCTATTCCACCCATAGTTTCAGTTCCTCACGGGAAGACTATGCAAACTAGCAAGGCTACAGTGAAAGAAGAAAAAGAGGCAAAAGAGGACAAAGAATTCAAAGAAACCAAAAAGGTCAAAACCTACTAGAGGGGACCTAGGCAAGTGTTTTCTCCATAAATTTTGGAAGGGGCCTTGCCTTCTTCATCAACAAAGCAGGGAAAACAAAAGCAAGAAGAGTCATTTGTCCATGAAGAGGAATACCTTCATGAGGAAGAAATAGATTTTGAGTTGATGGACTTGGATGACCAAGATGATCATGAGGCCTCAAAGCTGATAATCAAAAAGAAGGATTCCATAATCAAAGAACTGTAAGACAACATGGTAAGAGCCAAATTTGTCATATCATTCCTTGAACAAGAGAACAAGCAGTTGAAAGACAAGCAGGTACTCATGGAGTTAGAGCTGCTAAAAAAAAAAAAGACAAGACATCAAGTATAAATCAATGATGGAACTTAATGGCTCTGACCATGATGATACTCAAACCATCAAAACAAGACCAAAAACAGGAGGTCGTAAGAGAGCTTTAAAGTAGAAGAAACATGGGGCAAAGCAACTCAGTTTTGAGGAAAGGATTGCAAAGGAAATTGAAGATAACAGAGAGGTGTGGCTTGATAGAGTTAACCTTCACCTTTAGAAGCTCTTACATAAGGATAAAAAATACAATGAGATGTTCAAACACATTTCCAATAGATACATCACTAGAAACAAGATCTGCAACATTAAGCTCAGGTAGTTGAAGGACCAATACAAGCAAACCCTAATCAAGCAAAAGGAGGAGGATAAACTTGACATTCTTGTTGATGCCTCCCTGATTGCTTGAGACACCTCATCAGAAATCCATCTAACAATTTTGATCAATTTTTGGTAAGCTTTCAATTTTTTGGCATTTCTGATAATTTTGATGGACTTTTGCACAGTAAACCTGCAAAAATCGCGGTGTGGGCCGCGCTGTGATTTTTTTGGAGGCCTCAAAATGACAAATTGGTTGGATATTTTGAGTTATAGTGATGTATACATGCAATTTTGACTATTGGCACTAAAAAAATGGAGCTTTTGACAGGTGGAAAATGCAAAAAAACTCTCAAAAATCAACTTCCTACCTCATTTTTCAGACCTTCACTGCGCTTTTGGAGAATTCTTGGGAGATTCAATTTTTGAGGAGCTTCCCTCAACCATTTTCATAACTTGAAGGAATTTTTGATAACTATACTGGAATAGCTTTCCAATGAGCCATCTTGGTCTTAATTTTGACCTTGGGAAGGCAGTTAAAACTTCATTTCAAGGCACACTATGCGCTTTTTACTAGCCATTTTGCGCTTTTGCTGAGCACGTTGCACTTTTTGCAATTGCCTGTTTTCTTCAAAATTTTCCAGTTTGATCAGTTGATGGGTGGATTCAGTGAATTTTTACTGATTTAATGATGAAATGTAAATGTAATTATGTCAAAAATAGTTAATTGGGGTAGATGCATGATGTAAATAGGTAATTTTGGTCAAAGTGAATCACTTTCATGAATGACAGGGATGAGTTGACTAACCTCACTAATCACTAGGATTCTACTTGAGCATTTTTTGGATCAGCTCCACAAGTCAGGGATTCGACCCCTGAGCTAGGGAGAATCATTTTTGGTCTATATTATTCACTTATTTTCTCATTGCAAGGGTTGTATGTTGTTGGATTGATCGTTGAACACTTTTTGTAATCAGAATTTTGGCAAGTAATAACAAACTAGGTTGCAGCTATTTTGATGGAATTCTTGTGGTAAAGTGATTTGGCATTATTTCTTCTTATGTTTTTCAAATGTGTGAATGTATTGTGATTTCATATTCATTCCATTTTTTAATGTAATTGTTTCCCAAGTCAGAAAGACAGAATTCATTAAGCTTATGCTTTGTTTTGGAGGAATAGTTATAGTTTGTTTCATCTTCTTCTTAATATAAAATAATTCATATATCTTATGCTATTTTCTCAAACCCTAGTAGTCTAAACCACTCCATCAAGATATAATTTTGTGTTGAATAGATTACCTAGCTTGCTCCATCACATCCCTGTAATTATGATCCTTGTTTTCCCTAACCTAATTTCTTCCCTGACCTATTCACCATCCATCACCTCAAATTCAATCAACCAAACCCCTATGATATTATACCTAGCCTAATATCTCATTGATCCAGTCATATTGGCTGAGATCCATTGGAGAGAGCTCTCTCCTGCCCAGTAGGTCTAGCTACTTGGAAAAATATTGGTGTGTGATTACCTTTGCTGGTCTCTTCTCGGCCTCGAAGATCTGGTGGAGTGATAACATCTTGGCGACCATACTGGGGAAGCAAGGTGACAAATCTTCCCCAGGAAAGAAAGAAAAGGATCAAATCTGATTTCTAATGGTGAATAGTGATTAGGCACGAGAAGGTTGTGCATCTTTCACCTGGTGAATCCAATGTCGAAGAATCCAAAGTTTCAGAATTTTTATGGCGACTCCACTTTTCAAGAACCGGTAGTCTGGAGAACTTCTTGGTGACTTCATTATTGTCAAAATGGATTCAATTGCTCGAAGGTATGAACTATGAATCGAGCTCATATTCTTGGTTTTCCAAACTGTATTCCTTATATATATTGGAAATCAGGACTGTCAAAATTTAAGGTCGGGATGGTGAAGATGCTAGTTTGCATTTGGTCAAATTTCATTTTCATATTCACAAACTAAAGATTGATTTTCCTGAATATTGTCCGATGAAGATTTTTATGGCTATCTTGGAGGAACAAGCGATATCATGGTATGAGATTCTACCATATGCTAGATTATATTCTCTAAAGGACTTCCATTCAGTTTTCTTTAAACATTATCAAAGCTCTAATTCTTACTTGTCTATGATTGATAGTTGTTATGAGATATTTGATAATTTCATTGAGTTTCTTGAAAATTTGTATAGGGGTGAAGAGTGTTTATATGATGAGATCATACAAGCCCTATATGATTTTTCCTCCCAACAAGAATCAGTAAATTCCTCCTTGGATGAAATAGACTCAGACCAAAAAAGAGAAATGCCTATTCCCAATCCTGAAAATGAAAATGATCAAGCCAATGTTAACTGCTATCGAACTCAAGTTTCTCCTCTATCTGAATATGAGATAAATTAGCTCCTGAAAATTTATGTTATAGCCCAAGCTAATGCAGGTTTGTAGTATTCATATAGTCAAGAATGTGTTAGTAAAAATTCTTCCATTATTGATAATGAAAATCTGAGTTTAAATGATGACAGTCACGAGACTGATGAAACTATACAGGAAATTGATTCAGTGAGCCAATTTGTGATGATAATTTCCTGCAAAGAGATCAACTAAAAGGGACTATTTTCTTTCATGAAGAGGATAAGGCTGTCATGTTTGACAATCTTGAAGATTTTTTTGAAGAATGGTTGCCAACTTGTTGAGTAGGAAATCCCCTCTGCAAACAGAGGTGATCCCTCTAGCCCTAGGGTGGGTCTAGTAACAAGGGAACATGCTAAACTTTTGGACTCCTAGCTTATAAATGGAAAACGATTTGGAATAGATGACATACCTTTGTCCAATGCTCTTGTCATAGCTTGCAGCAGCAATCTCTTGATCTTTGTCTTCACACGTCGTGGTCCTTCAATGATATGTCTGTGTACCTGCACAAGGATCAAGTGAACAGTGACAACATACGAAAACATACTTTCATTTACAGTTATTCGATTGGTCAAGGAGAATCAAACATTTTGCATATGATTAAACACAAAATTGGAACCAAAAAACCAGTCATGTATTAATGATAGAGAAAAGAAGTTTACAAACTTAATTCCTTGACGTTGTAGCCTCCTTCTACGGGTTTAGTTGGGCGTGTCTCAAGCATTTTTCGGGGCTTGAACTTGATGAGGAAATGGGCCTAAACTCTCTCTCAACAAGGGGTTCTTCTCTGCCTTCTTCTACACACCAGCTATAGTAAGGATTGTTCAGCTAGCTGAAACAATGTAATAAGGAAGTATTTATAGAAGAGGATGATGTGGTTTGGTATCCCTCATAAGGTGGAAGAGAGGTCTTATCCCTTTTGGGGGTTGCACCATTGTAGGAAACAAGAAGCCAAAGGGAGGACTTCGATGTTATTCAGTTGAACAAACCATGATGACTTTGCTCATGAAGTTGTTAGGCATGGAAACTTCATTTCTATTTCTAAAAAATTTCCAAAAATAGCTCGGTGCTCGTGCCCCACTGAGATAGAGTGCCAATGGGCGCAAGGCCTAGTGATAATTTCTCTATGGGAGTGAGGAAATAACTGCCCACCAGTGCCGACCCGAAATCAGATTTTTTTGAGAGTCTTGTTGAGTCTCAAATCTGCATCTTTTCCATACACTTTTCTATACCTTTTTCACTCACCTGAACCTCCCAAGTTGTCAATATCATTGTATATTAATTGCAAAAGAGCATTTAACATGGTTTTTAATTATATTTTTGTGTCTGTTGTTTGATCTAGATTTTTCTCATCTAGCTGCGGAATCTTACCACTTTCCGCAGCTGCTGTAACTTTCCGCAGCCATTTTGTGAAACTCTATGTTACAGGTGTCTATAGGAAAAACGAGCCACATGGGCAAGTCAAAAATGATGTGGACATGGTCCGTGTCCTATTGGCTCGAGCAAACTCATCTAAAGAAGTTGCGGTCAAAGGCGTCCAAATGGAAGTCAACCGTAGAGTTCCACGGTGACAGGACTTTGTTTCGTGTCACGTGAAGGTTCATATGGCCGTTTCTAAATTGCGGAGGACAAATCAACATCTGTACATGGCTCCATAGCCGAATTCAAACATCCACTCCTCATAGATTTACTTTTCAATACGGCCATGATCCTAGATCTGTGGACGTAATTGTCTACGTGTTTTCCATCAGCATAAACTTTAGGAATTAGTTATGTTTCTTTTGTTATAAATAACGCGTTTGCATACGCATATGGGATTAGTCCATGTTAGTCTCTGTTATCTTTTATTAGTCTGCTCTGTAATGTAATTACGTTGCACTTGTGCCGTAATATCACCTTTCTGTTATGACTGCATATTAATATAAGAAGACTGTTTCCAAACGTAATTCGTACTTGAAGATTGTTGCCAAGGCTGGTGTAGAGGGCCCCTGCACTTGCCAAGGTTCTGTGCATTATTGTATAGTTCTTGTTTTATTTCCTTAAAGCTCATTGTGCCATAATCCATTCACATGTTTATACATTGCATCTTCCATGGTATATATGCTTCATTTCTGTTTATAATATTTCATGCTTTCCATGTTACTTTTGTCTTTCATGTTTTATGTTATTAATCACTGATCAGTGTTCTTGTTTCAGGTTATAAGTAGGCAGCCCGGGCATTTGCATAACTTTTTGACTAATGACATGGAATTAACATTGTTCTGCTGCTAATTTTTTTTTCTTAGTTTCTGTTTAATTTGTCTTGCTTTGTTGAGCTAGGTTTTCTCATTTTGCTTGTTAGTTAAATTTAGATATATTAGCTTCTCATAACATCTTCGGTGCCTGAAAACCCTGTTGGTGATGGTGAGGATTGTATTATGAAATGTAGTTTGGTATTAGTTTCCTTCCTGTTTTGCGCAAATTTAGATATATTAAGCGCTCACTTAACATCTTGATTTATAAACCCTGCAATTTGGGTAGTGGTGAGGGATTGAATTATGAAAGTGTAGTTTGATATTAGTTTACTTTTTGCAAGTTAGATATATTAAACTGCTCATGACATCTTCAGTTACCTCTGAAAGCCACAGCTGGACTGATGGTGAGGGATTGAATCATGAATGTGTAGTTTGATATTAGTTTATTTCCTGCAAGATAGATATCAGGTTACTCAAGTTGTTTATGGTTACCTCCGAAAATCATAGTTGGACTAATGATGAGGGATCAGAAGATAAATTGATGTAATTTGATTTAGATTTACTTTGTTGCAATTTTGGATTTCTTTAAGCATAGTTTCTTTTGTGTTTAGACAGCAACAAGGATAGTTTGGTTTTCATGTTCAATAGTTCATTGTTTGATTTATTAAACTAGCAACACATTTTCATTTCAGCAGCACATTTTCATTTCCTTTCAAGTTTTGTCATTGTATGTTTCAAATTCCTTTTGAAGTTTCAAGTTGGTAAATCATTATAAAGGATATCATTTCCTTGAACAAACATAACCATACTTGTTTTTATTTTTTCCATCTCACATTAGAAAACCAAAACGACAAAAAGTTAAGAAATAGGTTATCTTGCACATATAGTGCGCCACACTTCGTCAGCTTACGAATCCCGGATTGATAAATTAATGTAGCGATTTAGGACACACTAAATTGACCAAACATTTTAGTTGCTAAGTGATTGTAACTAGGTAGCAATTTCTTTAAAAAAAACAAAATCATAAAAGAAGGGAAAACTTGATAACTTCTTGAAGTATGCTCTCCTCTTGCACCTAGTGTGATCTGGAGGATCATAAAAGAGAGTTATTGGTTCATTAATTTCTTAAGTATGCTCTCTTCTTGCACTTAGTGTGACCTGGAAGATCAGAAAGAGAATTATTAGCCCAACTTTTAAAAAAAATAAAAAAAATATAAAAAATGACATGCATAGAGCAAGAGATTCTATGGGAAGGTTTATAGTAGCTAAAGCCAAAAGTTTGATTTTCACAACTCCATCTTCTTCAAGGCATAGACAAGATTCACCACCATCTACCCCTAGCATTAATATTCTTGGAATTCAAGGAACAGCTGAATTACAAGGAGCAACTGAATTAGAGGATTCTCCTATACCATCTACTAAATCCCATTTAGAAAACAAAGAGACTCTCTCTCATCCTTCCTTGATAGAAGAACTAGAGGACTTTAAGGACTCTAAAGAAACTATCATGGAAGAGGAAGTAATAGATGGAGGTAGAGGTAGAGGTAGAAGAGGAGGAAACAATGGAGACAACAATGGTGAAGGAAATAATGGTAGAAATAGGGAGGGAGACAACTTGTTTGGATTCCCTATAGTTGATGAGGAAACTCATACAACGATGAAAAATATCTCACCATCTGTTCTCCCTAACTTTTATGGATTGCGAAGTGAGGATCCTGAAACATTTATGTTTGAGTTTGAAGTCGTGTGCCGAACCTATGACTATATGGAAGACTCTCAAAAACTCAAACTATTTCCTTCAACTTTGAAGGGAGCTGCTTTGAAATGGTTCATGGGATTAGCCACTCAATATATTAGGACTTGGAATGATATGAAACAAACATTTTTGGATAGATACTTGGACTATTGTATGCCCACCAATCACAAGGATGAGGTATTCAAAATGATGCAAAAAGAAGATGAAAATTTGGAAGACTTACTTGAAAGATTTCAGTACAACTTGAAAAGAGCAAAGATGAGCAACTTAGATGATGAAACCTTGAAAGCCCTCATATTAAAATCCATTAGAGATGAATGGATAGATATTTTAAACATTATGGGGAAAGGAGACATTTCTCAACTTCCACTTCGTGACATAACAGAACTATGTGTCCATCTCTCAAGGGGAAAATCTAAAACAGGAAAAGGGCCTAGGGATCCTTCTCTTATTATGGCTAACAAATATTCAAATGGATCAGTAAGTAGGGCAGAGATTTGTAACATGCTTGATGAGTTCAAAACTAATATCTTAGGGAGCCTTAGTGAACAACTAGACACCCTTAAAATCCAAAACAAGCAGAAAGCAGAAACAGACGCTTTAGCCATCTTTTGTCCGAAATGTAGGAAGAAACATGCTTTAAGGGAATGTCCCTTGGATGCAAAAGTTGTAGAAATATGTATGATTTGCTCAGAGAATCATGAGATCAAGGATTTTCCTTCAATTCCTGGACTCAAAGTTGTTTTTCAAGAAGACCCAAATTCAGTAGAATCTCTCTGTTTTGTTGCAAGAAGACCTTGGCAGGGACAACAAACTCAAGGGTTTAACAATCCTATGAATCTTCAAACCCCACCAAATTGGAATCCTTGGCAACAAACTTGGCCCCAACATCAAAATCCATATCAACCATGGGTACAAGGGATGCAAAATCCTTATGGGAGATTTGCTCAATTTTATCAATATCCTCCATCTTTTCAAAATCAACAAGCTCCACAACTTCCAAACCCAAATCCACAGCTTTCATTGCCATTTCCACAACAACAACCTTCTCAACAAAATCCAAATCCTCAACTCATGCTCCCATACCAACAAAAGACAAATCAAATTCCAGCTCAGCCATTTCCAAATCCTAACAATAAGAATCCTCAGAATACTTACATGGTAGAAGGACAACAATTTCCTACCTATATGATTGTTCCTCTCAGCGATGTACAACTCAGATCTGGTAGAGTTTTAGAAAAACCTTCTATAGATATTCAAGAGCAAGATACCTCTGAGGAGGACTCTCTTCAAGTCAATAAGAGTTCTGAGGAAGAATCTCTTCAAAATTCAAACATTCAAAAAGAAAAAGAAAAGTTAACATCCACAACTCCTATAGTTGAGCAACCCGCATCTTCATCTACACCTCCTTTTCCTGAAAGACTACAAATTGACAAGGGGGTGGAAAAACAAATCTTGTTGCCTAACTATGACTTTCTAGATGAATTGAACAATGTTTGTATCAAGATTCCCTTGCTACAAGCCATTCGAGAAATTCCTATTCTAGAAAAAACAATAAAGGAGTTGAGTTTCAAAAGACCAGGAAGGAAACTAAAAGACACAAGAAGAATCCACCTGGTAGGAAAGATTGCAGATATTATGATGGGAAAAATTACCATGCAGAAGTATGTAGATCCGGGAAGTCCAATTGTCAAGACACATATAAATGGGATAGAAATTCCAAACACATTGATTGACTTAGGGGCTGCTATCAACATTATGAGTAGACAGACTATGGAACAGCTAAAACTTTCTAACCTTCTTTTTACACCTACTTTACTGCAACTTGCAGATCGATCAGTTATTAAACCAGATGGTGTATTAGAAGATATTTCAGTCTCCTTAGATTCTTGGGAATATCCAGTAGACTTTATGATTTTGACTCCCAAAATTAATCTAGGAGGACATCCAATTATTTTAGGAAGACCTTGGCTGGCCACAGCTGATGCTTTTATTAGTTGTAGATCTGGAGACATGTACATTTCTAATGGTAATTCGACAAAGAAATTCAATTTGTATCCTCCGGCAAGAGCAATTACAGAAATAGGAGACAATGAATGGGTCGATGATGAGAACACTATACAACCTGTCTTTACCATTTCTGAAATTAGTGAGGATAGTCAAATTCTGAACACATTAGAAAATTTTGAGATAACTTCAGAATATGACCCCACACAATTTCGGTTGGAATCTGACATAGAATATTTATCATCAAGACAAATGTCTCTCTACTCTATGGAAGAGTTTGGTAATTCTGCTTTTGAGATTTTTCCAGAAAAGACTTTGAATATCAACAAACATCTGGAGAAGTCACAACAAGAAGAACTAACCAGAATCTTGCAAAAACATTCTACTGCATTTGCATGGGAGTATACTGACATGAAGGGTATTGATCCTAAGACTTGCATCCATCATATCTATATTGAGGAAAACAGTAGACCAATCAGACAACCTCAAAGAAGGATGAATCCAAATCTTAAGGAGATAGTGAAAGAAGAGCTCCAAAAACTTCTCAATGTAAACTTCATTTATCCAATTTCAGATAGCCGATGGGTTTCTCCTTTGGTTATAGTACCTAAAAAGAATGGTAAATGGAGATTATGCATTGATTACAGGGAATTGAATAAAGCAACTTTGAAGGATCACTTTCCTTTGCCTTTTATTGATCAGGTATTAGATACATTAGCAGGTAAAAAGTACTTTTCATTTTTTGGATGGTTTTAGTGGTTATAATAAAATTCAGGTAGCACCTGAAGATCAAGATAAGACCACATTTACTTGTCCATGGGGAACTTTTGCCTACCGAGTGCTTCCTTTTGGGTTATGTAATGCACCAGCAACATTCCAAAGAGCAGTACTAGGAATTTTTTCTGATCTAATTCATGATTGTGTAGAGGTTTATATGGATGATTTTACGGTTTATGGTAATTCATTTGAAGAGGCATTAGAAAATTTGGAAAAAGTTCTTATAAGATGTAAAGAAACAAACCTTTCATTAAGCCATGAAAAATGCTTTATGATGTTTATTGAAGGGATTGTTTTAGGACATCATATTTCGGGAGATGGGATTAAGGTTGATAGATCAAAAGTTGAAGTCATCTCCAAGTTGCCTATTCCAAATTGTCAAAGAGATGTTAGAAGTTTTCTAGGATTTACTGGTTACTATAGAAGATTTATAGAAAACTTCACTAAAATAGCATCTCCACTCTTCAAATTGCTTACAAAATATTGTGAATTCAAATGGGATCCTGATTGTCAATCAGCTTTTGAAACTTTGAAAACAAGAATATCTAAGGCACCTATCTTGAGAGGACCAAATTGGAAACTCCCTTTCCATATTTCTACGGATGCTTCAGATACAGCTCTAGGAGCTGTGTTGGGTCAAAAATATTTAGTTCCTTATGCCATTTATTATACCAGTAAAAATTTGACTCCCACAGAGTTGAACTATACTGTGACTGAAAAAGAGTTTTTAGTTGTTGTTCATGCAATTAATAAGTTTAGACATTACATAATAGGCTATGAAACTTTTATTCATACTGACCATTCTGCAATTAGATATTTAATGAACAAACCTGTTACTAATGGCAGAGTGACAAGATGGCTCTTACTTTTGCAAGAATTCAATATTACTGTGTTGGATAGACCGGGAAAACAAAATACAGTAGCTGATTTCTTGTCTAGGATTCAGAATACTAAAGAAGATTCTCCTGTAGAGGATAAGTTTCCTGATGAATACTTGTTTGCGGTAACTATTAAGACTCCTTGGTATGCAGATATTGCTAACTATTTGGTTACAGGGAAACTACCTTCACATTTATTTCCAAGTGAAAAACGAAAAATTATTCAGGAGAGTTCAAAATATTCATGGATTTCTAACAAATTGTTTAAAACAGGGCCAGATCTTGTGATCAGAAGATGTGTCGGGGAAGATGAAATGCCTGATATTCTTAAGGCATGTCATGATGAACCATGCGGCGGACACTTTGCAGAAAAAAGGACGGCCTATAAAATCCTCTCTTTAGGATATTATTGGCCTTCCCTCTTCAAAGATGCAAAAAAATATGTCAAAAGGTGTGACAGCTGCCAAAGAGTAGGGAAACCTACCCTTTCAAATGAAATTCCATTGCAAACACAGGTACTCATTGAACCCTTTGAAAAATGGGCTTTATATTTCATTGGACCTATTAATCCACCATCTAAGCAAAAGAAGTATATATTGGTTTGTACTGATTATGTTACTAAATGGGTAGAAGCCAAAGCATTAGTATCTGCTACTGAAAATTCGGTTGTTCATTTTCTTTATGAGGATATTTTTACTCACTTTGGTGTTCCAAGAGAAATTGTGACAGATCAAGGAAGCCAATTCACATCCAACTTGGTGGAGAAGTTGATGGAAGAATACAAAATCAAGCACAGAAGATCTACTCCTTACCATCCACAAGAAAATGGTCAAGTGGAGTCTACAAACAAAGTTCTTGAAAGTATCATCACCAAAACTGTTCATCTACATAGAAGAGATTGGGCAGAAAGGCTTCCAGAAGCCTTGTGGGCCTACAGAACTACATGGAGGAATACAACAGGACATTCTCCCTATGAACTTGTTTATGGGAAAGAAGTCTTGCTCCCCACTGAGTTCCAAGTCAAGACCTTCAAGATAGCAGTTCAGTTGGGGATGGACTTATCAGAAGCCCAAAAGCATAGAATGGAGCAGTTGAATGAGCTAGATGAGATCAGACAAGAAGCAATTTTAAGAACCGATCTAGTTCAATATCAAAGAGCTAAATGGCATGACAAGTACATCAAAGAGAAGAAGTTTCAAGAAGGAGATTGGGCATTGTTATTTGATTCCAAGTTTAAAGATTTTCAAGGAAAATTTCAGACTCATTGGCTTGGGCCATATGAGATTGACAAAATCTTTAGCAATGGAGAGGTAAGAATCAAGACCATTGATGATTTTCAAACTCCTCTTATTGTGAATGGCCATAGATTGAAAGTTTATCATAAGCCACTCTCAAAAGAGGATTTTGTCAAATTGTTTCAAGAAAGTTCTGCAATCAGGCTGGTACAGAAGAATCCTTCTTCTCCACCAGCCTAGCTTTTGTTCTTTTCAGTTAAAAAAAATAAAAATAAAAAAATAAAAAAATTGTATAAGCCTGAAAACCAATCACTGATTGGCAGTCTTATACAGAAAATATAGGGTGAAAATTAGGAACACCTGACACTCTATATTTTCCAAAAAAAAAAATCTCTCTCTTTCATTTCACAAGTTTTGTGACCACCCACTCCATTCCATTCCACTTCATTCCATTTCATTTCACTTCATTTCACTCCATTCCACTTCATTTTATCTGTTTCATTCCATTTCATCAATAAAATTCTTTTTCATAACCATTTCCATCTAGTCATTTGTCATCCGTTCATGTTCATTCATCCAAATAATAGCTGTGTCAGTTTCCGCAGCTGACTCCAGTTTCTGCAGCCAGAAGCAGATTCCGCAGCTACAACTCTGTTTTCAAAAGAATGTACAGTCAGATGTTATTTCCATAATCATGAAATAAAATACAGGTGATAGGATCAAAAATGAAGACATGGAGCATTCAAGACACCAATAAAGAGCAACTAGTTGAAGACCAAGGGAAAAGGCAAAAGATTCCAAGGTATGAGTAAAATTCATTTCAAATAGCATTGAAAAACACATTTTTATATAGTTCTAAACCATAAGCTCCATCCATTATGTGTAATGATTATATTGACAACTTCCGTAACCCTTTCACGATCTCATATGATCCTCCCGCATTCATTCTCAAACGATTTCATAATTAAACCCCCGATCTTTACTCATATTCCTATATTCCACCGGTGACAATGAGACGTAATTGATTTGACCACGGACTCTTACAGCCGCATAAATCCATAGCCGTTGTTTAAACGTGCTCACATTTATTGTGCAGCCACCAAATTTCAAAACACTGCCGGATGTGTTATACTCTGTTAATCTCACACCCGTATCTCTGTCGTGCTCACAAAACCCCTCTCTTTTCTGTTCACTCCATTTCGTTCTCTATTATGCTATAGTCTGTATACCCACTCTCTGACATCTACCCACAGTCATTGTGCTCATCTCCGTGCATTCAGCCGTTATATTTCCATTGAACCATCACGCAGGCAAATTTGTGAAGAGCAGAAAGAAGAATGGGTAAATTTCTAAGAGCAGAACCGGAAGGACCTAAGTTCATGGAGGGATATCCGCAAGTAAGGGATATATTGAAAAAAGCAAATTGGCTGCGGTTTATCCAAAAATTCAGAGGCTATCATAAAGAAGTGACAAAAGCATTCGCAAGGTCGTTTAATGGCTTGGAAGTAGAGATTGGAGACCTTAAGTTTGCGGTCAATGAAGCATCTATAGCATCTGCCACGGAACTTCTTCAAGAGGGTGAGTGTTGGTTTAAGAATAAAAGCATCAGTGATGAAGCCTAGAGAACAATCTTACGAAACCAAGGTATGGACATAACTATTTTTAAAAGAGGAATTCCTGTTCATGCATTGAAAGAGGAATGGGCTACTTTGCTGCTAGTTGTTCAAAAATTCATTACCTGTGAAGGCCGTTTTGGGTCCATGTATATGTACCATACTAGGTTGCTGATGAATTTTCTAGATAATCAAGCTCTCAATCTCCCATATTTTCTATTAAATAGCTTGAAGAAAATGTCTGTGACTATTCAGAAACATTTAGGAGATGTAGAACCACATCTATATCACCATGGTCTTGTAAAAATTTTGATTTAAAAAGAGTTAAAGGAGAAGAAAGACACATGGGAAAAATTTCTGATTAGAAATTTCTTTGATGAACCTCAGGAAATTCCTGAAGGTAGTACAACAAGGAGGAGTAGAAGAAAAAGAATAAATGATGAAACTCAAATTACTCCTACTCAAGAAATTCCTGAAGGTAGCACAGCAAGAAGAAGTAGGAGAAAAAGAGAAATTAATGAAATTCAAAATACTCCTACTACTACAATTGAAAGAACTGATAGGGAAGAGAGACTGTCAAAGAGGAAGAAGAAAGAAATCAAGGGTAAGAAGCCAATAACACCAAAAGAGAGAAAAACTATTGAGACTATACATCAAAATCCTTCTTCTTCTGAAGAAGATCATCAAGTGTTATCTGAAAGATTAGTTTATCTTCAAAAACAGTCATCTATGGCCAAGAAGACAGAGAAAGGAAAACAAAAACAAAAGGATAGTGTACCACAGCATGTGAGAAGAAGCAGCAGACTTAAGGGGAAATTGAGGAAATGCAAATGAAGGGTCCTCATTTCATTGATTTGGGAGAGGAAACATCTGAACAGTCCTCAGCTGACCATATTCCATCTCAGTCAGTTAGTGAACCTGGTTCATTTCATTCTCAGTCAGACATTGAACATAGTCCATCCCATTCTCAGCAAGATGTTGATGTGAGCCCTTCTCAGCCAAATTTTGAAGATAACTCTCCTTCACGGCATTTTGGGGACAGCCCAATAAAAATGACACCCGATATAGACCCCAAGCAGCAAGAAGTATATGACTATATAGAATCTTTGGAAAAAGCAGCTACAGGTCCCAGTACTTCGTCCATCCAGCCTCATACAGTACAGGATGATTTATTCCAATCACTAAAACAGGAATTCTTTGAGCTAGAGCTTTTAAATAGACATATCAAAAATGAAAATGAGACATTGAAGGAACAAGGCAAACTGGACAAAATCATTCATGATAATACCATGCTACATCTGGGAATATGGCAGAAGAAGAACAAGAAATTGAAAAGAAAATGCCAGAAGTTAAGCAGAGCACTGGTTAATATCAAATTTAGGTGCTTAATGAAGAAACCCAGAATGTTGGCAGCACCAAGGAAGAGGAGGAGAGGATTGGATGTGCTGGCTGAAGTGTCAAGGCATATGAACTAAGGAAGGAATATCAAAATTTTGGTTGCATGAGGACATGTAACACCTTCACAGTGGGGGTATGTTGAGTCTCAAATCTGCATCTTTTCCATACACTTTTCTATACCTTTTTCACTCACCTGAACCTCCCAAGTTGTCAATATCATTGTATATTAATTGCAAAAGAGCATTTAACATGGTTTTTAATTATATTTTTGTGTCTGTTGTTTGATCTAGATTTTTCTCATCTAGCTGCGGAATCTTACCACTTTCCGCAGCTGCTGTAACTTTCCGCAGCCATTTTGTGAAACTCTATGTTACAGGTGTCTATAGGAAAAACGAGCCACATGGGCAAGTCAAAAATGATGTGGACATGGTCCGTGTCCTATTGGCTCGAGCAAACTCATCTAAAGAAGTTGCGGTCAAAGGCGTCCAAATGGAAGTCAACCGTAGAGTTCCACGGTGACAGGACTTTGTTTCGTGTCACGTGAAGGTTCATATGGCCGTTTCTAAATTGCGGAGGACAAATCAACATCTGTACATGGCTCCATAGCCGAATTCAAACATCCACTCCTCATAGATTTACTTTTCAATACGGCCATGATCCTAGATCCATGGACGTAATGGTCTACGTGTTCTCCATCAGCATAAACTTTAGGAATTAGTTATGTTTCTTTTGTTATAAATAACGCGTTTGCATACGCATATGAGATTAGTCTCGATTAGTCTCTGTTATCTTTTATTAGTCTGCTCTGTAATGTAATTACGTTGCACTTGTGCCGTAATATCACCTTTCTGCTATGACTGCATTTTAATATAAGAAGACTATTTCCAAACGTAATTCGTACTTGAAGATTGTTGCCAAGGCTGGTGTAGAGGGCCCCTGCACTTGCCAAGGTTCTGTGCATTATTGTATAGTTCTTGTTTTATTTCCTTAAAGCTCATTGTGCCATAATCCATTCACATGTTTATACATTGCATCTTCCATGGTATATATGCTTCATTTCTGTTTATAATCTTTCATGCTTTCCATGTTACTTCTGTCTTTCATGTTTTATGTTATTAATCACTGATCAGTGTTCTTGTTTCAGGTTATAAGTAGGCAGCCCGGGCATTTGCATAACTTTTTGACTAATGACATGGAATTAACATTGTTCTGCTGCTAATTTGTTTTTCTTAGTTTCTGTTTAATTTCAGTACTGCTTTGTTTAATTCAGTTTTTCTCATTTGCTTCAGTAGTTAAATTTAGATATATTAAACTGCTCATAACATCTTCAGTTGCCTCCGAAAACCACAACTGGACTGATGGTGAGGGATTGTATTATGAAATGTGTAGTTTAGTATTAGTTTCCTTTCTGCAAATTTAGATATATTAAACTGCTCATAACATCTTCAGTTGCCTCCGAAAGCCACAACTGGACTAATGGTGAGGGATTGTATTATGAAATGTGTAGTTTGGTATTAGTTTCCTTTCTGCAAGTTAGAAATATTAAATTGTGCATGACATCTTCAGTTACCTCCGAAAGCCACAGCTGGACTGATGGTGAGGGATTGAATTATGAATGTATGGTTTGATATTAGTTTACTTTCTGCAAGTTAGATATCAGTTACTCAAGTTGTTTATGGTTACTTCCGAAAATCATAGCTGGACTAATGATGAGGGATCAGAAGATAAGTTGATGTAATCTGATTTAGATTTACTTTGTTGCAATTTTGGATTTCTTTAAGCATAATTTCTTTTGTGTTTAGACAACAACAAGAATAGTTTGGTTTTCATGCTCAATAGTTTACTGTTTTGATTCATTAGACTAGCAGCACATTTTCATTTCAGCAGCACATTTTCATTTCCTTTCAAGTTTTGTCATTGTAAGTTTCAAATTCCTTTTTAAGTTTCAAGTTGGTAAATCATTATAGAGGATATCATTTCCTTGAATAAACATAACCATACTTGCTTTTATTTTAGAATTTCCATCTCACCTTAGAAAACCAAAAACGACAAAAAGTTAAGAAATAGGTTATCTTGCACATATAGTGCGCCGCACTTCATCAGCTTACGAATCCCGGATTGATAAATTAATGTAGCAATTTAGGACACACTAAATTGACCAAACAAGTCTACTTGAGGAATGATCAACAGAGGAAATTTTCTTGACATGTCAATGGATGCAATGATACTTATAGAAAGGTATGACAACACACAGAAGTCACTGAAATGGTCCTCCAATGTTCGGGATGGGGATTGAAGGGATGGTGACAAAATATTGTGTAACAGATGCCTCCTAAGCATGAGGTTGGAGAGAGAGGGAGCGATGAAATTCTTTGTGAGAACATGCCCAAACCAAAATGATGTCGTCAGATACCTGCAAGGACAAGTACAATTGATATCTCTGATACATGAATATGTGGTATGGGTTCATCCATCCATAATAGAGTACATACAATAATAAGATCTGAGGTATGGACGCATCCATCTAGCAAGAAGGATCACCAAATAGACTCAGGTATGGTCGTAGCCATCTAATCAGAAGAGTCATGCATATAGTCATGATAAACCAAATCGTCTCACAGCCTGGATTTCATCAAACAAAACCTAGGGTCTTGCACTCCATCTCAGCCTGAACAAGTACAAATTCAAGCATGTGAATGAGGGAGCTAAAGTCGAACATGCAAGAAAGCCACCTGATTATTAGCCAATGATGAAAGTTGGTAACAGGCGCGAGAGAAACCACCAATAATGAAAATGGCTCTCAAGGTACAACTAATACAATCTGCAGAATGTGAACAGTGAGCTAGAATTGAACACCTGCGAAATCACTCAATCGAAGGCCAATGATGAGGACCTATCATCGAATGTGAAGAACTTGCCGTTAAGGCATGCAAGCTCCAAGGTACCAGAAGGGAGTCTCTAGATCAACTTCCTAGATAATGAGCTGAAGTTGACAGGAAGTGACCAGTCGAAGGAGGGCCATAATGTGAATGAGGACAAAACAGAGGATTAGAGGTTTGAAAACTGCAAAAGGAAACTTCTCTTGAACATATTGGCGATACAACCCTGGAATTTGGCTATTTGAAATCAAGGGATCTGAGGTCATGATGGCGTGGCAAAGAGCTGATGAGAGGCCAAAACAAATAACCCAAACCAATGGAGGAAAAAATGGTGAAATGGGATGTCCCCAACCTGACACGAATTGCAAACAAGTTTCATCTTCAAGAGCGACATACTGCCGACATGACTAAGAACTAGTTCCATTTTCCCCCACCATTTTTGGCAAGTACCCTAGCTATTTTAAGCAACAAGCTTGAAGGGGATAACATGTGCTTGTCATATATGTTTGTCCTTCAGAAAAATCCATCCTAGTACATTTTAAGAGCCCTAGGAAGGAGGAACTTGGTAACGTCATGGTGACGATATCCAATGTCATTTAGGTTTTAACGAGTCTGACAAAAAAAGAACTCAACATCTTTTCATGTTTAGAGAGTTTGAAAAGAAGCGGAAAAGAAAACTCCAGCAGGTCCCTTTTCGTAGGTAGTCTCACAGATCCGAAAAGGTAGAAAACAATATCTGAGAGAACCTCTTATTAGCGATTGGCTAAAATATTCCTTTTTCATAAATAGTTTATCCCAACTTGAAAAAGAGGCAAACGTATACTAAGTAAATTATGTTTCATAGCCTTTACTGAGTTCAAAACAACAAGATCTCGACAATATTTTCATGTTTTAAGAGTCATAAAAGAGCTAAAAGATGACTTCTCCTGGAGGAACGAGTGGTATTAAGGGTAGCAACTGGTTCCAGTGATGGTGGAACTTCTCAGAACAAGTAAAGGTTAAGAGGTTGGCTAACAATACCACTCATTGTAGCGGTTCCTCAGGAATGGGTAAAATAATCAAGTGAGGGCATATGATCGGTCAAGCAGATGGTAACGATGGAATGAGAAAACCAAGGCTCATCTAGCAAAACGAACTGATAAAATGACAATCACGAGAGGTAAAATAATAATGGTTTCATTTTTACACAAGCTTGAAACAAAGATAAACTATGCTTGAAACCGGTTTCATTTTTACATAAGCTTGAAACAGAAAAAAACTATGCTTGAAATAAGTTTACATGCCCCCAGCATGGTGACTCAATTTGAGGTACATGCCCCCCAGATTCATGGCATTCACTTGAGTAGACTACGGGTTACTAACAGTTGGATGGAATGAAGGTTCAATTACGAGATCAAGGGAAAGACTCGACTTGGATTTTACGAGATCTAATCAAAGACTCAAATTGAAAAGAGAACCCGTTTCAATTTTTAATGAGGTTGACACAGTAAAACAACTATCTTCATAAGAGCTTGTTTCATTTTTTAAGGAGCTTGACACAAGAAAACGAACTCTACTCTGAGAGAAGCTTGTTTCATTTTTTAAGGATCTTGACACAAGAAAACGAACTCTACCCTGTAGACCTGATCATGATAAATAAGAAGTCATGGCTTCCAATATTTTCTCATCCAATGAGAGAACAACACTCTAGAAATTAGGACCCAAAGCCCCTAGTACATTGGGTACTACCTCACTGACTGAATTATCAGTGGACGTGGACATGGAATAGGTGGCCACATAATTGACCTATGGCAGGGAAGATATCACCTGCAGGTAAGGACCAGGAAGGGACGATGGTAGACCAGATGTCACATCAGAACCAAAGAATGAAAGTTGATCAATGGTCATGATCAAACCTTCATGTGGAAAACAAATCACATGAAAGAGGGAAGAGACAAGCGCGCCCATGGCATAAGCATAGTTGCGCCCCTAGGAGTAAATTAAAATCCAAGGGACCTTGGACAACCATCACGTCTATATAGACAATTTTCCCTCCCAAAGTAATAGGCAACTTTGGAAGGGTCCCTAATGGTTGAATTGTTCCTCTGTTAAAAGCCAGCAGATTCTGAGTAACAGGCACAAGCAGTGGAGAACCAAAATCTTGCCAAGCAGTTGAGGAAAGAATAATAAACGAGGTGCTTTCATCTACAATTGTGCCCAGTATGACCATATTACAAGCATGTATAGTGATCTCAAAGGCCACGTAATAAGGAAGACAGTATCCCGTGAATCGACTCCAATTGAAGGAAACGACCAAACTACATGGACGGGTGCCATAGGAGTAAGAGGATTATCCCCCTACGTTACGGGAGCAGAAATACCATCCTCTTGGGCTTCAAGAATGTAAGTAGGAGGATCACTTTCTAGAACTATGGCGACAGGAGTCAAAAGCTCACCCTCCTGGATCATGGAAATGGGAGGATCGGCCTCTGATCCCGGTGAATCAGAGGAAACAAAAAGAACTTGACTAGGATGAGACCCACTCTCAACGGAAAAGACCTGATGAACTGCAGATGGAATCAGGTCACCCTTTCTCTCAACTAATGATTGATCGGAAATGGACTCGGGAGACTGACTTTCAGAGAGAGTGGAATTGACCGGAGATGAATCTCGATCAATGACCTGATCAAATGTCAGAGGACTCGAAGAAAACTTCCGGTAACCGACAGGAATACAGGACTCAGAAGCTGAAAGGGTATCCAATACTTTAGAATCTTCATCCATATAAAGATAAAGGTGAATGGGATGGTTCCCTTCACACAAACTACTGGGAAATTTGATCTTACCCTATTTCTTACGAGTCTCATTATGTTTAGTTGAAGGCTCATCATTGGCATGATGCCCAGAGGTTGATGATGAAGGATGAAATGGGCCAACGGACCACACTTCTAGCACCTTGGGAATACCAGGGCAATCACAAAGAATGTTGTCACACTCACATAGCTTGAAAGGGAATTTGACTCTACGAGATGGAGTTGGAGGTTTCTCGATATTAGCTACACGAGTATCAATAGTTGTTTATTTTACCCCTAACTTATTTTCCTTCTTCTTCTTCGAATTCTTCTTCTTCTTCTTATCCACCTAGTTACTAGAATCCAGACTTTCACTAGGCAAAGAGGAAGAACGGAGTGAATAAATAGGTGAAGAAGGTGAGGGGTCAACCGTAGAATCAACATGGGGTTGAAATGGTTGAGGCGAAGGAGAACTCAGCTGAGAGATAGTTGGTATATTCAACACCACAGGGGTTGAAAATAACCAAACCGACAGACCAATGGTTAATCCTGGGAGGGACAACGTTCCCATATACGGGGCACCAACATTCCCGAACGAAGGAAAAGGACCAGGATTCCCATCTGAGGTGATTCCTTGGTTAGTGAACTCTGTAAAAATCGCTATTGGAATCAACCCTAAAGAATCACCAAGGAATAAAACTTTAACCAGGAATATTTTGTGGGCTGTCAATTTTAAGACATTGAAACAAAACTTTGTATTTTCATGTTTTAAGAGTCAAGAAAAGGATAAAAGTTGACTCTGGCCACTTTTGGATTTAACGAGCTCGAAAGGATAAGGGCTCGATTATATTTTCAAATTTAAAGAGTCTATAAAGATAAAAAATGACTACTCAGGGTATCTAAGCAAGAGGTGTACCAAGCTCTCGTGAACTGCAATATACATCTTGGTGATCAAATGAAAGAGAAATTACCAAGGACTTAATGTATGTGCAGGCAGTCTCCCCGAATGTTGTGTTCGGTGTAACACGGTTACAGGGTGGCAGACTCGGCTTCCTATGGAGAAAGGATTGAAACCTATGACGGTATCCCTTTATATATGTGACGGTACAAGGACCACAAGTCCATACTAGTGTTGTCTAATGCCAAATGGTGAATGACAGCTACTAGGTTTAACGATGTCGAAACACATCACTAGCCTAGACCTCTAAATATGAGCGTTAAGTTTCAATGCTTCCTTAGGTTGATTGAATTCATTTTAAAGTTGATCTTGAATTAATGTTTCAGTTTCAAGGCCTTACCGAATGTAATCTTGAATCCCTAATGCACAACTACATGCGAAAGAACATCATTCCAATTCGATGAATAGCTAGCTAAGACAGGGATAGTAATTCATAACTAAGTAGCAATCAATCAAATACAAGAATAATTTTTCCTAATGCATATAAAACAAACAAAGCATAAAATGAAAAGATATTTCCTTGTTCACTAAAAGATACTAATGCAAAAGAACATTTTTTTATTTTCAAACCAAGAGAAAGAATGCGAATTTTGTTCTTTTAGATTAATGAGAAGCAAAATGCACTGTTACACTAAAAGAACAAATAAGTACTAGTTTTGAGTCACTCGAACAAAATTATCAAAAACAAAGAGACCAATCCAAAGCGAATGTAAAACACACTCAAAACAGAGACGCATTCCTTTAAGAAAAAACATGACTTTTAAATCGATTAAGTGAGCAATGTGGTCTATCCTGAGAGTGACAGATGGAAGGTCGAACAGACACCAAGATGACAGTTCAACGACCCAATGACACGTAGAATCGAAAGAAAAGATCAAACAATCAGTCGACAAGCTAAAAAGATGAAAGACTAGACTAACTCAAACTCAACCCATAAGGCTCAGCGAGGAGGTAGTTGAAAAAGCTACAAAAGACACCTAGAAACCCTAGTATGATGACCCACACTAATCAGATGAGGGGAAAAAATCTGAGAAGAACGAGACAGGAGAGTCAAAGAAATTCAAATGGACCAATTCAAGAGGAAAAAACCAATCCAGAGGAAAGACACACTGGAAAAAACTCAGGGAAGAGGCCCAAATCCAAACCTATAGGAATCAGTGCAACTGTTCAACTGTAATCTGCGCTAAATAGGGAAAGGCGCACCTGTACAACAGACAACATGCGCCAATCGGCACTACTGTTCAAGAAACAACAGCACCAAGCGAGAAAGCTATGGAAAGGATAAAAATCCACTGATAAAAGGCCAAACTTAAAACTCTAAGACTTAGTATGATGGATAGAAACAGTCAGACAAGAAAAAGAAAGTAGAAAAGTGGTAATATGAACAAAGTCAGATAGACAAGAAAAAACACTAGACGAACAACGAGAGACGATAAATGCATTGATCCCCAGTATGGTTGCCAACTTGTTGAGCAGGAAAATCCCCTCTGCAGATAGAGGTGATCCCTCTAGCCCTAGGGTGGGTCTAGCAACAAGGGAACATGCTGGACTTTCATACTCATAGCTTATAAATGGAGAATGAGTTAGGATAGATGACCTACCTTGGTCCAACGCTCTTTTCATAGCTTTCAACAGCAATCTTCTGATCTTTGTCTTCACACGTTGTGGTCCTTCAGTGATAATGTCTGTGTACCTATGCAAGTATCAAGTGAATGGTGACAGCATACGAAAACATACTTTCATTTACAGCTATTCGATTGGTCAAGGAGAATCAAACATTTTTCATATGATTAAACACAAAATTGGAACCAAAAAGCCAGTCATGTATTAATGATAGAATAAATAAGTTTACAACCTTAATGTCTTGACGTTGCAACCTCCTTCGACAGGTTCAGTCGGGCGCATCTCAAGCATTCGTCAGGGATTGGACTTAATGAGGTAACGGGCCTAAGCTCTCCCTCGACAAGGGGTTCTTCTCTACATTCTTCTACACACCAACTATAGTAAGGATTGTTCAGATAGCTGAAACAATGTGAGAAGGAAGTATTTATAAAAGAGGATGAGGTGGTTTGGGATCCCTCATAAGGTGGAAGATAGGTCTTATCCCTTTGGGGGGTTACACCATTGTTGGAAAAAATAAGCCAAAGGGAGGACTTCGACGTTATTCAGTCAAAAAAACCATGATGACTCCACTCACGAAGTTGTTAGGCATGGAAACTTTGTTTCTATTTTTAAAAACTTTCCAAAAATAGCTCGGCACGGGTGCCCCACTGAGATAGAGCGCCAATAGGCATGAGGCCCAGTGTTAATTTCCCTATGGGCGCGAGGCAATAACTGCCCACCAACGCCGACCCAAAATCAGATGTTTTTGAGAGTCTTCTTGAGGAATGATCAATAGAGGAAATTTTCTTGACATGCTAAGGGATGCAATGATATTTACAGCAAGGTATGACAACACACAGAAGTCACTAAAATGGTCCTCCAATGTTTGGGATGGGGATTGCAGGGACGGTGAAAAAAATATCATGTAACAATGCCTTCCTGATTTCTTGAGACGCCTCATCAGAACTCCTTCTAACAATTTTGATTAGTTTTGGGCAAGGTTTCAAGTTTTTGGCATTTTTGATAATTTTGATGGACATAGCCACCTTGTTCCTAAGAGAATATCTTAGACATAATGTATTTTAAGAATTTTTTTTATTATATTGATGACAATCTTATAAATAACAATTACACAAAGAGATAGGTTGATACTCATTTGTAGAGCTTCCATCTTGGTCCTTGGGGATGAGGGTAATAAATGTGAAATTGAATGTGTTAAGTATGTTCTTAGTTGTTCTATCACTTTCCACTACTTCCCAAACCTCTCCATATAGGCTTTTCATTTTAAAGCCATATAGGCTTGAGGATTTGTTAAATGGCATACCCATGACTATCTAAGAAACTTCATCTAAGGAAATAGGATGAATTGGGTTTCCATTTTGTTATGGAGTAACAAGAATGGTAATTAAGCATGCAATAAGCTAAATTACAGCTTAATTGTCTCCAAGCAGTTCAAATAGAAGCTAATTGAAGTGATCACTGAGTTCCTTCTCAATGTATTGGTGATTTCCTAGCTTCGCCCTAATTTCCAATTTGAGGATGGAATTTTAATTATGGTTCTATCTATTTTGTCCTTGATAAAACTCATATTTTCATTCCTAATCTGGAAAAAAAAAAAAAAAAAATTCATATGCACCTATAGTGCATTCCCTGGGATCTGCCTTAATCCCACATGGGGCTAAAAGAGAAAAATTCATAGAGCACAATAGATAATGGAAAAATGGCCCAAAAATAATATATAGAAATAATAAAAAAATGTTAAATATATATATATATATATATATATATATATATATATATATATATATATATATATATTTGGAAGATCAAGAAGCACTAATATTCCACCTTTTTCCTTTCTTTTTATGGACTTGTTGTCAAACCCCCAAGTCGGTACCAACTAGGACCAAAGCCAAAGAACAATATGTTAATTCTGGGGGGTGATCTTTGTTCGAGTATGAGATTTCAGATACATGGGCATGTTTTGTGCCCCATGTTATCACCAAATTGAACCTGATTGGCTGCTCATAAAACAACTCAGTGTAATTGTTTCAAACCACTTCTAACTGAAGATTAGCCTCTTTAGTTTGAGAGAGCTCTCTCAAGGGGGTTTATGATTTTGAATAATGATAGTACTAGATGGATAACTCTATAGAAATTGTAACTTGTTTGTATGATTGCAGGTTGAGAAATGCGGGCTTGCTACCATTGGGCCTATGGAGTCAACAATCAGTAGTTTCAGTGACAAAGTTTATTCACGTGGAAGCTGAGGTTGATAGAGGTTTTAGACAGAGGCAAATCACACATACAACTTAAGAAAACACAGTCATTTCATCACTAGAGGAAGTCAGAGCATAAAATTATGAATTCTAAGTAATTAGAGATGAAGTCTATTGTAAGTGATAAAACATAAGATAAAGATCAATAAGATATCAAAAACCTCATGAGAATCTCGGGTCTGTAAAGAAGAATGTCACTTTGTATTATTGATATTAGTCAAAAACATACAAGTAGTAGTATTTTGCAAATATTCTCCAACCCTTTACTACTTCGATGTTTTGTCTTTAAATAGACATTCTTTACAACAAGGATGATCTGCCTGGTGGCTAGATCCTTGAATTCTCCTATGACACCTTTCATAAATAAAATACATAACTTCTAACAGAAAACTGACAACTACCCTTAAAAGAAACCATCTCCTAATAGGACTCTAACTCCTATTTATTACATTGCTCTATCCTATGTGTGAAACAGTTACACGATGGTTACAAAATAAATATCACATGCTCGAAAGACACAGGACAGAGTTCATCACCACTTTACATATTTAAAACCCTCCTAGATCTATGGAACATAACCCTGCTTTTTAGGAATGGATGACCCTTATCTTCAACGTTGTTTTGACTGATGACCTGTCTTCATAACACTTCCTTCGAGTCATAAATATCTGATAGTAAGCTCCATTGACATGTTGGAGGTCTCCAGTGGGCCAAAACTGCCTTTAAGATGCTCAAAAACCTTTAACAATTGCTCGCTATGAAAACAGGACAATTTCATAGTGAGTTTCGGTAGCGTGAGAAAAGTAGCCTTTCTATCCATCCTCTTCAATTATTTTTTTTCCCATCGTGTCAATCATGTCATGACACATGCATGCTAAAAACGGTAATGATGACCTTAGACATGACTTTGTATTTTTGAAATAACCCTAACAGACTCGAATGACCTCCACCCTAAATCCTCCATTGATGAACTGACACTTTGCATCGAGTTTGACAAGACAAACAAGAAAACACTTTTTCGTAGCATAGCTAGTTCATTCTTTTACAGTTTCACTATGAAACTATTAGGCAGTTTCGTAGCGAAAACTACTATTTCACAGTGTAAAACACTATGAAAAGAGGTAGAGCTGGCTTAAGTGTCTTTTTTGAATTCAGACGCTTGGGAAATGAAATCTGACACCTAATGATGACTAATGGGACATGATATGACCTAAATGGAGGTGTCCTTGAACCTTAGGATAGGTTAAACATATAAAAAACAAAATTTTCCTATACCAATTTGAAAAAAGGATTAAGGAGACCTTATCCTTTTGAGGAGTGAACTGATCTATGACCATGTCAAGTAATGTTTCACATAAGTATGAGTGATAACACCCCCCAAACCATCCTTCGTGTGTGTATCATTAGTTTTTTGTTCTAAAACCATGCGAGGTTCAAAACTATCATATTATGTTTAGGAGAAGCATCATCAAGAGTCACCACACTCCCATGTAAAACATGATGTATCTAAGTTACCTCTTTTGTTTTAGCTTGTTGTTTTTCTAGTATATCCTCCTCCTCATCATCAGATAGATGAGGTTCATAATACTTCAAAACTATTTTTTTATTTGTCGGCCTCTTCTTCCTTTTGGGGTTCTTTTTGGCTTGGGGACATGTGTTCTATAAGTGGTCCATTTGAAGACAATCTCAGCACTCAAAAGTAGAGTTCTCTTAATATAATACTTGTGTCCAGCTGATATCCTTTTATTTCAATATAATATGGCGAGGAAGACCCCTACAGGTCAATCTCAACAAAAATTCTGGCAAATGTAAAGATACCTTTCTTTTTTCTTTCATTGTCTATTTTCTTGAATTTCCCAAGTGTGTTCCCAATGTCATCAATGACCTTGGGGTGCCATAATAGAAGGGGAAGATTTTGGATCCTCACCCATACTGGCATGGTGGAAACCACCATAGTTGTAGTATCAAATATTGGGAACCATGGATTAATGAAACAGCCCACATTACCCCAAAACCATGGGTCATCATTCAATATTGTATCCATTTCTTTTTTAGTGTCAAATTGGACAACGAAGAAACCTTTGGAGCATAATTAAATGTCGTGGTTTGGCATCCAAAGGGTTCATATACATTGGTGGAAAGCCTTAGGTTTGGGCGAAAAAACATTACATCTACAAATGGCGGCCTTTGGTTTGAGAGCATAAATGAAAGTGTTTACCTATGAGAAATTTACATCCATGGTAGGAGCATTCTCCATTTTTTCAACAATGTAGGGGCCAGGATTATTTTGGATCTAAGGTCCAGTGCTATTTTAAGGATGACTGGTAGGAAGGGTGTTAATTTTTGTAGTATCATATTTTGTTCTTATCTTGAAATTTTGTGGAGAGGCTAAAACACAGGAGTTATCCAAAACCCATAAATTATTTTAGGAAATTCCACTTAGAGACATATCAATTAAATTAATTGACCATCATTTCAATTTTTTCTATCTGACTTAGGAAAACTAGTTAATTAATAATGATTAATTGAGAAAGGTGAGAATTCTATAGATATTCACATGGATTGACTTGGAGATGATCTCATCCATTGATTAAGTTTTAATCTTGGTCATTGGAGTCCCAATTGGATATTATAAGAAGATTTCGATGGGTAGATGGTGAAACATACATCACAGTGAGTGAGAGCCAGTAGTGCAATTTCCTTGGGCAGGTCAAGCTAGCCAGTAGCAAATTTATAGTCGTAGAGGTGACACAAATCCTGCACAGAGCCTCAAATAGGAAGTTAGATTTAGTTGGATAGGAGGTTGTTTCAATTTCCATAGGTCGGGGGGGTTTTCCATAGGAGAGACACTTCCCAAGTCAACAACAGGAAAGACGACTTGAGTAGCATTAGTTCCGGGTTGAGTTGAGTGTGTGACAGGTTGCACAGAGGCGAAGCAGAGCCTTTGTAGAGGGTTTGGACAACTTTTTTTTTTAGTTGTCAGTTTGATCCAAGATTTCTTCGAGACGAGTCTAAATTCCCTCAAGTGATTTTGTCAGTATTTCTCTCAGATTGGATAACCAATTGGGCATCCAAATTTATTGTACTCGGAATTCACTGTTGCATAATGATAAAACCCTCAGCTAATACATTGATTTTCCCACATTAGATTTTTCCGTGGGAATTTGTTCAAAAATAACTATTTCATGTTTTATGTGTGTTTGTGCCAGCATTTCTCAGTTCCTATTTTTTCTTACATAGTATTTTATTCAGTGAAGAAATTGCAGTGTGAATATTTCATTACTTTTCTATTAACAAAAAAAAAATTGCATAATTAATTTATCAGTTAGAAGAAATATTTGCAGTCGTTTCATTTCAAGGAATTTTCACATGGTATCAAAGAATATTTGAAAAATAGGGGACTCAAAGTCAGAAGAAAGGAAACTTTTATTGTTTAGATGAAGTAACAAGACAAAAAAATTTGGGGTTGTGCAATGCCTAGCCAAGAAGTGTGAATTGTTGGACAGGGTTAGATTTTCCAGTTGCAGGGTGGTAGGAAAGCTTGATTTGTTTAGGGAAGAGATTCCAGTAGGCAGAGGGAGAAGTAGATGAGTATTTCGAAAATTTGGATTCTTGTCTGGGCATAGAGGGTTTGCAGCATATTGTTAGAGAAAATTCAGCGTCAAGTGGAAGAGAAAGTGAAAACATAGAGGTAGTTTCTCTCAGAGAGTTTCTAGTTCAGAAATATGATATTTCTAGATGCAGTAGGTAGTTGCAACAGGAATATTTTCTCACTCCATAAGGGAGTGTGAATAGCAGAGCTAGCAGTCGAGTAGGAGAAAGAGGGAGATTTCCATTATAGGTTTAGTTTTTGCATAGATGAATATATTTGGGCTAACAGATCAGGGAAGGTTAGAGGGAGCTTCAAGCTATATCATCTGGAAATCCAAGGTGTCCTTCATGTTAGATGAGCATGGCCTGAAAACCTATGTAGACAACATTGTGTCAGAACCAATCAATGTATATTAGCTGAAAAAATTAGGAAAGAGATGGCCAAGGTGAAGCAGATGATCTTGGACGGAGTCTGGGACCATATTGTCTCACATATATCAGCAAGAATACAACAAAAGAGATGTAGGATGCTCTCTCATGGATATATTAGAATCCTTATGAGCAACGGAATATGTTATTAAAAGAAGAGTTTAGGAACCTTATGATGAAAAAGGTTAAAGGAATTGATCCCTTTCTCACCAGACTTCAGGACATCCAGGATGAGCTTGTGGCTATAGGAGAAATGCATCCACCTACTGAGATGGTGAGGTTAGAAATCAACAATGTCACTGAGGATTGGGAGAATTTTTTCCAAGGAATTCTGGGACAATATATGTTTCCTAGTTGGGACTGGATGTGGTTTGATCTCACTCAGGAGGAGATGAGGTGAGCTCTAGTAAAGGGCTCCATTAACAGTAGTAGTAGAAAGGGATTGAAGGGTGTGAAGGAGGAATATAATGTAGCCCTTACTCTGAAAGGGAAACCAAAAGGTACCCATCAAGGAAAAGTCTCGCAGGGGGGAAATAAAAATAAAAAGGAAATATCAAAGATCAATTGTTTCAGGTGTGGCGAGTTTGGCCACTACAGTGCTTAGTGTCCTTAGAAGAACAAGGACAAGTAGGATCAGGTGGTAGCATTCGCCGATATAGACAAGGTATCCTCCAAGTTGGAAGAATTTTTTTCCATGTATGCAAATATATCTCCAGGAGTAAGGTAGGATGATATGGAGCTTTAGTCCTAGAGTTATGCAGAGATTTGGGCAGGGTCCATTAAGGTAAGCATCAAATGGTATTTCCTCGTGGATCATTACCTTGCTATAGGGGCCCAAAATATTCATTAGTAGCAGGATGAATGCCAGTTGAAGCAGTCAGTTCCAGAGTGATAGTTACAGTCGGATACTAAGGAGTCCAAAGAAGTGTTGATAGCAGTGCGAGAGGCATAGTGTAGTCAACAACAATGAAATTTACTAGTAGATAGTGCAATGACTAGTAACACTCATAAAATATAGAGATAGTTACAATACATAGACATAGTTGATTCATTATTTTGGATGCTTCTTGGTTGCAGTAGTTGTAGTAGCAGCAAGAACAGTGAGAGGGAGTGTTAGTTGGGTTGCAGTGCAGATTCATAGTTCGCAGCAGTACAGGATGTACATTGCAATGTCAATAGTAGCACAAATGCAACTTGGTTCAACTATATTTCGTAGCAGATGAGTCGGATTTAGCGCAGTGTTTGATGGATAATGGCAAGTAGCTATAGTGGTCAGACATCAATAGCGTGTATGGGAGGATGATGCAGAGATAGGGTGTTGTGGCAGTAGTGTGGCACTAGAGAGAACACCTTCCTTGCTAAGAAAGACTGTTATTTTTGTAGCATTATATGGTGTTATAGTCTTGACACTTTATGGAGAGGCTAAAACACAGGAGCTCTCCAAAACCCAAAAATTGTTTCTGGAAATTCCACCTATAAATAGCTCAATTAAATTAATAGACCATCATTTAAATTTTTCCTAAGTCTAACTTAGGAAAGTTGGTTAATAAAAATTAATTAATTGATAAAAGTGAGAATTCTCTAGGAACTCACATAGATTGACATGGAAGTGTTCTCAACCATCGATTAAGTTTTAATATTGGTCGTTGGATTCCCAACTGGAGATTATAAGAAGAGGTTAATGGGTGGTTGGAGAAACATACATCATAGTGAGAAAGAGCCAGCTATGCGAGTTTCTTGGGTAGGTCAAGCTAGCCAATAGAAGAGTTTGAGTTACAGAGTTGGCGCAGAGCCTCAAAGAGGTAGTTTAATTTATCTGGAGAGGAGTTTGATTTAGTTTCTAGAGGCTGGGAGGATTTTCCAGTAGGAAAGAGAGACACTTCCCCAGTCATAAACAGGAATGACGGATTAAGTAGCATCAATTCTAGGTTGAGTGTGTCACAGTTTGTGTAGAGATGCAGATCCTGCTCAAAGGGTTTAGACGACTTGATTTTTAGTTTTTAGTTTGAGCCGTAATTTCTTAGAGACGAGGGTAAATTCCCTCAGGTGAGTTTGCGAGTATTTCCCTCAAATTGGATATCTAGTTGGGAATCCAAATTTATTGTACTTATAATTCATTGTTGCATAGTAATAAAACCCTCATATGTTGCACCCGTTTTCCCACATTGGGTTTTTCTAAGGAAATTTTTCCAAAAATAATTGTTTCATATTTTATGTCTCAGATCCTATTTTTTCTTCTATAGTGTTTTATTTGGTGAAGAAATTGCACTGCGAATATTTAGTTATTTTGTCGTTAAGAAAATAAATTGCATAATTAATTTATCAGTCAGAAGAAATATTTCCAATTTCTACATTTCAAGGAATTTTCACAAAGGGTATCCTTTCCCTTAGTTGCGTCCTTGTATGAAAATGATCCATTTTTTTCCCTAGTTTTGGGAGCCCCACGACACAGCCGCAAATTCATAGTAATGGATGAGTTCCTGAAGATACCATTGCCTTGGATCTGTGTGCATCCTTAAATTAAAATCCTTGTATAAATGAGTTTTTGTTCCTATATTGTAATATTCCACCTGTTCATTATACTTTGTTTCAGGTTATAAATAGAATCTAATGTGTTAATCATAAACATTGTTGACTACCCCTATAAGATTTCAAAGAAAATATGGAATGAAATAAGTTCTTCCTGAGATAGATGAACTTCGGGCTCCTTCAATTGAATGCGTGATTCCATATGTTGAGGCTATTTATCCCACCAAGATCCATACCTACCTACCTTCATCATTGTTGTCTCGCCGAGAGCAGCGCCCACAGTATACAAGGAGATATATTTTGTGTCATGTTGAAGCCTCAGAATTTCTTTGCAACAACATGGGGGAAACCACCTGGTCCGGACCTTAGAGCAAGTCCTTTTCCGTTTGGTGTAGTGGCTCTGGATGGGGATAAAGGGACCAGTTTCCCAATAAGGATAATGAGGGTGTGTTTGTTTATAACATGCAAATGGAAAAATAATTTAATCTATCATACGCAGTGACTAAATATTTATTCTACTATATACCTGGTAGTATTCATTCTTTAATGTGATCTAGAAGGATATCTTTCAACAATTGGTAATTAAGATTATTCAATAGTTGAAAGAGGTGAAAATTATGTAAAAATAATTATCTTGATAAAATAGTTTAATCAAAATAATTGTGAAATATATATCGCATTCATTAGTTTGATCATATATGAGATAAGTAACCATAGATAAATATCAGTACAAAAGTGCATTTAACATTTATTTATGATAACAACTTTCATATATAATACAGATAAAAGATAATTGTCAATTCAAGAAATAAAACTTAATATAATGTGTAGAAATACCATATATGTGAGGTTCTACTCATTCAAATCGACAACAGTATCTGCTCCTCTTCACGTCAAAGCAATTCAATGAGTAAAAAAGTGCAACTTCAATTAAACAGCTTCAATATCAAAAGTAAACAGACTATGTTCCATTAATTCATCAAGGCATTCACAAACATACATAAGTGCATTCATTTGCAAATGTTTTTTGACAAATTTCTAGACCCTTATCTAAATGCATGAGAAGGGTTTAAATACTAAACTAAATATGTCAAAAATAGATTATTACATAAAAATTTAAGGAGGTTTCAAACAACCTTCCTCATAATAAGTAAACTAAACTACAATCTATAAATAAAGATAACAATATTGTTTAAGTGGGTTGATCTTTCCTTGTCACTTGATCTCTGAGGTGGAAAATATCTACCATCAGCTTCAACTGAGCTGGTTGTGTGATCCCGGATCTGACCTGGACTTTAAACACAGCATTTGAAAGTGATGGCAATAATTTCTTAGTGGAATCAATTACGGATTATAGAGTCATGCACTGATGATGTGGTTTGATCAGAAAGTTCTAGTAATTTTCTTGATCTAACTTGGTTATTTTCATGATAGCTTCTGCCTGTGTCTATGTTATTTCCTTCCACTATGTTTCCAATAGATTGAGCTCTGGGATCATTTCGATTGTATATTCTTTTATAAGTTTGGCATTTAGAATTTGTCCATTAACAAACTCGATAATCTCATTTGTTAGATTTGTTGTCTTTGATGTTGCCTTTTCTACCTGTCTTAACTACATTTCCCAGTATTTAAATAAAATATCTTTGTGAAACTTATCAATTTTCGGGAGATCGGCTTTCTTTCTTATATCAGATTCTTGCCAAAGTATGAATTCAAAAATTTTCTTTTGGACCTTTTCACATTCCAGTCTTCTGTTCACCACTTTTTGAATCAAAATTTTATTGGTTTCACAATATGAATTGGTAGCTGACATTTGCTGACAAAAAGTCTCATGTTGTTGCTTCAATTTTTTATTCCATTCAAGTGCCTCTTTTATAAATTGTTCTGTTTGAGGTTGGCTTTTCATCTTATCCATCACTGCCTCTATCTATGTTTCCTTCTCTGAAATCTGTACTTGGTGCTGCAACTTTAATCTTTCAAAGTCTTTCTGGAACTGTGACATCTTCATCTCAATTTGCTTATTGGTATTAAGCTTTTCTTGTTCCAGTTGTATTTCCATTTCTTGAACTTTATCTTCCTTTTGTTTGATCAGAAGTTTCACTTCTATTGCTTTAACAATTGTGGCAGTTGCATATGCGCCTACAAACTATGAAAGTTTGGTAAGATTTTTTGTAGGATAGGAAAAAGAGTCTTTCCAGACAACATCTACTAATTCATTATTGAGAGCATTCATTGTTTCATCGACTCTTCTTATTTTCCTCCTCTTTACTACAGCTTTGTGTTTTGGGCTGTAGAAAACATATAGTGGAGGTATTTCCTCAATATTTAAAATGATTTCTTATGTTGGGTAGGATGGGATGATCTCCTGTTCTTCAACCTCTGGTACATGCTAAAGTTCCATTGCATTTTCTACTAGATTCTAAGTTTTCTCAGGAGTTTGAAATTTTTTTGATCCATCTAGATTAGGATTTGGTGGTGTCTGCAGTGCTTTAGTAAAAATTTTCCAATATGTGCTTAAATTTTGTACTTGAGGTTTCATTGTCTTCTATGGTGTAGTTTGAACATGCTGAACCTATTTTGAAGATGCTTTTAATAGTTCAACTTCATCAGTTTCTTCCTCTGTTTGCATATCAATTCCTTTAATCACTTTTTCAATTATCTTCTTAAGGCTTTCATTTTTGCTTTAAGATTCATTATCAGAATGATCTGAACTCTGAGACTAATGTTGTGAATGCTCTAAATCTCAAATTGATTTTTATTGTGACTCGTATTCTTGTTGGAATCATGATTTCTGTTAGACCAAAACCCACGGGCATTAGTCTCCGCTACAATCGCCTGAGTTAGGAGCCACGAGATGCGGTTAGTCCATGTCGTGAAACACATGGAGAGTGTTGAACCCAATATCCAACAATCTCCCCCCCAACGTGAGCCAGGTGAGTTTCGAACTCGAGACCTATCGCTTTGATACCACTTTTTGGAATCAAGATTGTCATTAAACAAAAACCCGCAGGCATTAGTCTATGCTACAATCGCCAAAGTTAGGATCCACGAGAGGCAATTAGTACATGTCACGAAACACACGGGGAGCATTGAACCCAATGTCCAAAAATTCTGACATATATTTTGCTTCATCATCTAAAATAATGCTGGGAGTTGGCCTTCCAACATATTCCATTAGTAACAAGTCCAATGGGACTATATCTAACCTCTTGTTTCTGTATTCATGAAAATATTTAAGGTTTTTTATAATGAACTTATTGGATGCCAATTTTAACACATCTGCAAATTTCTCTACTCCTTCAAACATATCTTTCATTCATGAAAGATCTGAGTTTAAGACTAGTGGTAAAATTTTGGACCACATCATTAGGATCATACTGTATCCCTGGCATTAAAGCCAGATTCATTGAAGTAATGCTTGGAATTTCTTTCGCTACATGACCTATGTCAAAAAGGGAAAAGGTACCACACTATAATGGGAATGTAAGCCAAATGGCTTTCTTAGAATCTCTGAGCTACTTGGTTATACCGTTTACCGGAGTTTGATATGCAATTTCTCTAGCCATGGGTTTATCTGGAACATAGTAGGGTAGAACATGAGGAGAAGAAAGACTCCCAAAAACTCTGACGTAAGTAAAATTTTCCTCTCAAAACCATCTGGCCACAGGTAAAATATCTGCATTGACTTCTTTGGAAATTATAGGAGCTCTCTCATTGGAAATGATATGATGAATGGGAAACATAACTCCATGACAAATCTTGTAGAAATGTAAATGAAATTCAGACTCCCACAAGGCTTTATGATAAATATGAATGGGGTTAGGGTCTTGAGTAGTCCATTTCCATCCCATAATAGGAAAGTTCTAGGAGAAACATATTGTATCCATGATATATGAGCTCATGTAAAAGGGAGGAATTTTCCTAGTCGAAAAGACTATTGGTTATGGAATCCATAATGTTTTTGGCCAAATTATCTGATAAAATGTTTTCCCAAATCTTGATAGTAGAATTGATGACTACGCCAATTAAAGGAACCCACTCAATGGATAAATTAGTGGTATTAGGTTTAGAAACTAATCTACACAAAATTCCTCCTACAAAACAGTAAGGTGATGGAAATTACGTTATTAGGTACATACCAAGTTTGTCCCACTTTATCTTGTCTTGATCTTCCTTCCATCCTTTCACCACCTTCATTAGGTATTGAATATTTTTTGTAAAGCTTTCCAGGAAATATTTATCATAAATATTTTGTGGCACAGGCAATGTAGAAATTTAAACAATACAATGATGTATTACCGGACTCTCCTGATCTAACAATTATATCCATTGTTAAATACAGAATCCTTCTACTTAATTCTTTGTGGAAATTAAATCGCCAATTGCAAACACATGAAGAAAAATCAATTGCACATAACAATATGTTTTTACCAAGAAAGCATAAAGCTAAAAACCCCAACTATCATATATTTTTTATATCATGGATCATGAAACAATCCCATACAAAACTCTAATCCAATAGCTCTCAGTAAAATATATAATCGTCTCACACTGTCACACAAAAAATTGCAAATCCCTTGCTCAATTTATTGCCTCCACTGCGCAATCCCTGATGGTCAAGAACCTCTGAATGATTTCGATATGGCCAGCCTTGACTGCACAATCCTCATAAGCATCTCCAATGTGTTTGTGGATGCATTGAATGCATCACTATAGTCACAACTGATATTCAACCAGGCCCTTTCACCTATCTCTCAAATGGGTCTCCACTGGATCTGACATGCATGTAGTTAACAGTAGTATTTCTTCATTTTCAAGTGAGATCACTCCATGTGAATTAATTTAATATTTAATTAACTGATCTCTCACTAGTGTATCTTTAGTTACAACTAGTACAACTGAGTTTAACTCACTTAACTAAGTTAAACTAAATAACAACTCACATAGCTACACATCCAACTATGTTACAACTTTGTATCACTCAGTTACAATGAAGTCCACTGCATGTTCCACCAACCAACCACTTCAACTCGAAATCCACTTAGCTAACTGATTTTCCACTTTAGCTAACTAGTTCCAAGTGCTCATTGAAAATAGATAATTATTTATTGTCTAATTTTTGTTAAGGACTTAACAAAATCGACATGCATTCCACGAAACAACTTCGCACATGAATTCCAAACTTAGACGCCCATCCATCCATATAATTTTCTCAACCATCTATAAATAGATTACTGCTAAAAATATACTGTGATCCAAATTCTAAAAATAGACATATCACCTAAAAATAGCCTGTGTGAGCCCCACCTAGTGTAGGTGCTTATTTTTCACTAGGATCAAGGATGATGTTTCTGGATGCCAATTTCACCGTTTCTTGTTGCAATATTCAACACTCCCTCTCAATAAGAAAGGAATGTCTTTGCATGCGACATGAAACTCCAAGCATTCGCCCTGCAACCTTTGCATGCAACACTTCTAAAACTGAATAGCCTCCAAACAACTGAATCAGTATAATGCATTTGTCATCAAAGTCTTCTGAATTCTTCTTAGCTACTGCACATGTCTTCATGAACCACTGTGTTGTTGAACTCTGCACCCATGCACTCTGCACTTGCTGTCAACTCTAATTCACGCTCCAGTATCCAACACTGTCACTTTGATCTGACTGCATCAATCTAATTGATCCTGCTACTGATGTACTATGGGCTCCTCATAGCTAGGTTCAATTCATGAGATCCACACCATCCCAATGAATTATGCCGAGAAATATCTTCTTAGGATTAATCATGCATGTCGCCCCACCTCTCCCCTGGTGGTATAGCCGCATGCACTCCCTCTACCCATCTGGCTCGAAATTTCTCTGCATGAGTGTTTGCTCCCACTCCATGATCCTCATATTGTGGCTACTCCACATCCCGAGATTCACTCTTACCTACATACAAATCCTTCTCCCTCTCAAGCGTTAATTGCATGGCTTTCTCACACTTCCCAATAGTAGGAAGCTCAGCAGAAATCCCATCTACTTCAAGTCTATAGAGATTCTTAACTCGAATCCCAACCTTCTTGGCTTTCCCTGTTGCTTTGTGTCACACGAAAACTTTTCCTTCACTAAATACCACATCATAGCCTCTATCCTCTAACATTGTGACTAAGATTAAATTTTTCTTCAAACCAGGAACATGCATAACATATTTTAAATGAAAGAGTTTACCTGACGCCCTCTAAAAGGTAATGGTACCAATTCCATTCGCATTGTATCGTCCATCGTCGCCCAACTCAATATGCATATGGAGATCTTTCTCCTCCAAGTCACTGAAAAGTTTCTCATCTCCAGTCATGTGAAAGGAAGCACCACTATCAAAGTACCACCCCGGTCCCAATGCACTAGACACCATGCATGCGATCAATGAGAATTCAAGCTCAAATTGTGAGGCAAGAGCCTCACCAGCTACAGTTCCAGTAGCCATCTTGTTCTTCTTATTATGTGGACAATTTGTGGCAATATGTCCATTCTCGTGATATTGAAAACACTTCACTTTGGACATGTTGTGCTCCTTGCCATCTTCACCGGCCTCAGATTTAGAATGGAATTTCTTCCCCTTCCCCTTACTTGCCTTGGCAGCCAAAGCAAAATCCTCTTCATCATCATGCATTGATGAAGAGCCATCTCTAGTGTTTTTCCTGAACTCCTCCTGCACCGCAGTTTTTCCCGTATGTTGACAGAGTCTTGAAAATTGTGCAAAATATTAGGAAGTCCTAAGAGATCCAAACTCACCAAATCATCATTAGCAACACTTACTCCTACACTCCCAAGATCATCCCTACATTGGACAAACTTTATCAAGTATACCGGAATAGTGTCGTTCCTCTCCATATTGATTTTTCTGAGTTTATCCTTTAGTGCCAATTTCCTATGGTCGCCACTGCTTTGGAAAAGATTCGCCAAATCCTTCCACATTGCAAATGGATTGTATTTCCCATGAAGGCTTGAGACAATATGGTCTCTCACACCTTCCAACAGAATCCTCCTCACCCTTGCTAATTTCTTTTGCCATGCATCAAGTACTGCAGCATCTGTCAAAGTAGGCTTAGGAACATCTCTGTCGATGAATTCCTTCAAGCCATTATCTTCAAGCATTGCCTCCATCTTGTCCTTCCATGTGTTAGCCACCTATAAAACTTTTGACAAGAAAACAGGTGGCTGCATATGTTTTGAGTCTTCAAGAGAAACATTTCCCTTGAAAATATTTCATTCTTGAAGCCTCTATGAGTTTTTTGTCCTTCAAAATAATCTTCACTGTTGTTTCCATTGAAAAGCCCTGTTGTTTATGAAATAAAATGCCCTCAAAAAGGGCCTCCATCTACTCCATTTTGTTCCCTCAAATCCTCCTTTTTCATCTCTTTTCCCCTCACAAAATTCCTCAAAAATCCCTTCATTAACACTCCATCTCATCCTAAAACCTTTTTTAAACCCCATATCACCCTTTATTTGGTTTAAAAATGCCTCCTTTCATCTACTAGAACCCCTTTCTTGGCCTTAAAAACACTGATTTTGGCCTAAAAACACCCCTTTTTACGTTAAGGGCTTAAGCCCCTTTCGACTTAGCTCTAGACCCTTTCTTCTCCATATAACCCGGAGCCATGACCAAGCGCTAAGGCCTAATCGCAAGTCGCAAATCGGAACTTCCTATTAACGCCTTTTCCTTTGTTCTTCCAAAAATCTTCCGATGCGATGAGTTTTCTCCCCTCAACCTCCGCTTCAATCTCCACCGTTGATATTTCAAGATCCGATGGTTAGCGCTAAAATTGCATCGCGCCCATAACCCCTCCCCATTACCCCTCTGATTGAGTACTGATTGTTGATCTTACTCCTAGATCATACGGCCAGTGCTTAATTGCATCGCGCAAAGTCTTAAGTGCCATCCCTTCGCTTCCTCCGATTTGCGATCCCCGATCAAATCTCAACCGTTCCTTCTTACAGATCCGACGGCTGAGATACCATCACACTCTGCTCATGAGTCCATAACCCGCGCCCGCCGATCCAATCCTGGCCATTAATTCCCCTTCCGATCTGATGGTCAGAATCTAATCGCATCGCTCATTTTCTGTCTGTCCACCATGCCCGAAACATTTCTCCGATTAGATCTTCGGCGTCCATTCTATAGATCCAATGGCCAGGATCTATTCCGGCCATCCATCTAACCTTCTTCCCTTTCGAAACACTGGTGCTCCTACTTTTGATCCAGACTATTCATTCTGAAGATCTGATGGTCCACAACGAACCTGTGGCTCACCTCCACCCCGTGCATCTTTCCACATCGTGCTTTCATTTCCACCGTCAGATCTTTCTGCCCTCCATCCAACGGCTGAGGTGCATATCGCGTTATTTTAGTGTCCAGGCTTTAACGTTTTGAAATCGCGTGATATAAGCGGTTTTGTGATTCCACGTGTCGATCCATGATAGGATCGCGTTCCAAAAGTGAAAACCATTTACCACCCTCAGCCCCATGCGAAAACCACTGTCGGTTTTCTGCTTACCGCCCTCCACAACACGTTTTCCTTTTTTAATCGTAGTCGTTGGTTGATATGATCTAACAGCCTACATTGCATCACATTCCCCATCTATTTGTTTTTCATCCGTCCCCCAAACAACTTCTTTGATGAACCTCAATCGTTGATCACCGTTAACTAATCTAATCGGACGACCATGATATAACCTCGCCACCATGTCATTTTTCACCTTGCCTCCTCTCAAATGATCTCTCTGATCGATATCATTCGTTGATCATTTTGATCTAATGGTTGTGATTTAACCTCCCGCCCAAATTTCCAAAGCAGCGTCTGAACCTTTTTCCACAGGATTTTCTTAATTTTTGTTCGTTTTTGCAGGATTATAAAGGGTTTTTCCCACTGTTTTAGAACATCAAAAAGGCAACAAATGATTGTTCCAAGTCTTCAGTACAGAGAGGGATCCAAGGGAGCTTTCATTAAAACAATCCCTCCCCCTGTGTGAACCTCTATGCGCCTACGAAACAATCAAAACGCAGCAAGTATCAACGCCGAAGTGAAGATCAAAGCCATATCAGCGAAAACACAGAGGACACATCAGCAGATAGCCTCTACACGCCAAATCAGAGAGGCCAGTCCCTCTCCATCAACACGTATTTCCCCTGCAGTCCTATTTTTCATTAATACAGGTCACAGTCAAGGCAATCAGAGATTTATTGGCATACATGCAGCTCAGAAGCAATTTCCCACCTACCGAAGCTTCCGAAAGTCAAACACAAAAAGCCAGAGTGTAAATACAAGAAAAGGTCCATTTAATGAAGTATGGAGCATGTCACTTCTTCTCCATCAAGCCTCCCAGAGGTCGAGAAACATTAAAATTATTCATTTAATTGGGCCAACTATCTCCTATGTTACTTCACCTCCTCATCTATAAGAACCCCTGTAAATTATATTGAAAATTTTGGCTGGTTGTTGGGATTTTATTAGTTGTAGAGCTTTTATTGAGGGGAAGTAGCTGAGCAGTTTGTAATATAGTAGGCTGGGAAGAGAAGTCTAGACTGTAAACAGCCATTGGACTCAAAGTATGTGACTAGTTTTGCACATCAATTGAACAAGCAGATTCACAGGATCCTGGTCTATATTATTGGTGATGTTTTCCTTACTGTAATTGTCTCCTTTCATGATTTTACATACTGTCCATTATTCTCTGGTAAAGAACAACAAGCATAGACTAGGATATACTGCTCGAAGTACCCTAAGTCTCACTGTTAAATATTTATTTTTATGTTTTCCTCTGAGTGTGTATCTAAGAACAAATTCAGCATAATTTAACCAGTATAGAAGTTGGTTTTTCCATGCTTACTGATGTATGAATTTGGAGTTTATTTCTTAGATGTTCTTGATTGGATTCAGTTGAAAGAATGGGGAAACTGGGAGATTAGAGTAAGCCTTGTCTCACTAGGTTCCTTTTCCAACATCTAGCCTTTCTAATATCCCTTCGAGTGAGTGTTAAAAGCATTGAAGGTTCAAAGTATTTCTCTGATCTTAGGCCTTAATATATGTTTCAACTTAAATGTTTTCTACTATTCTGAAAGTGGTTATGACGACTGCTGGATTTTTTTCCTTGAGAGTATGCTGAAAGCAGGTCTGGATTTAAATGAAATCTGACCTGATCTTAAGCTACACTTCGTGTCTTTACTCAGAGTTTCCTTTGAAGTGTGTCAAAGTAGGATAGGTTCAAAGTCCTTCCCTAATCTCAAGCTGCACTCTGATTTCTTTCCTTCACCCATTCTTAATGTTCCATCCCACTACTCATCTAAAGAGATCCTTTGGTATAGATGACTTGCCCTATGGAAACCCTTGGATGGTTGTTATGCAAGTAAACCCTTTTATGATTCCATAGCCCAAGGGATTGGCACTTCTCTTGACCTATTTTCCCATGCTGAAACATCTTGCTACTCTGTTCCATTTCTACTTCCATGACCTTCTCATTTAATGATCTCCAACCAAACAAACAAACAAAACAAAACCTTTGTGCCCTATAACTAGCCTAATACCTTAAAAATTGACCCTCAAAGATATATATTTCTTTACCTTTATAGAGAGATCCCTCTCTGGATCCAGGAGGGCTACATCCTGAGATCCCAAAGTGGTTTGATGTTGTCTTATCATTTGGTATTGCCAAATCTGCCAAATCATAGGAACCACAACATAATGGCGACTCCGCTGGGGAATAAGACCAAATTAGCTTTGATTTGGTATTCTATTGCTGATGGTGGATAGAAACCCTCATCAAAACAATTAAAATCCTCCACCTAGCGACTCCACAATTCCTAATAGACCTAAAGACTCCACTGGAGGAAGAACCTGAAATATGGCCAGACCTCATAGAAGGATAGAACATTTAGGCTGGATTTGGTTTAAATAATTCATTGTTTTTATCTACAACTACGTTCTATACTACTTTAAGCCTAATCAAGTGTACAAAGATGAGACCCACATTGAGTATGGGAAAGATCTCAAGCCTCAGTCTTCAGACCAGGAGCAAACCTATACACCTATGAAAGACCTAGTGAAGCAAGAGCCTCATGTTGTATCTCTTACCCCTGATGAAACTTCAAGCAATCATAGGTCTCTTGTTTCACTACCTACACCTACAAAGGTCATAGAAAGATATAAGCCTCTGGTTTTTTCTCTTTATCTTCCAAACCCTCCCTACAGGACTTACAAATATGCTGCCCCTTTTTTATGGAGAAAATTCAAATATCACTGTTGAGCGGCATGTCCAAAATCTTGAGGATTTACTTGACTCATATGAAATAGAAGAAGATGATGTGCGCATTACAATGTTTGCCTTGTCATTACAAGGAAATGTTAAGAGTTGGTTTAAAAACCTTCCAGCTGCAAGCATTTTCAGCTTTCATCAATTTGCTCAAGTTTTCCTTGATAGATGGGTAGTTCCGGGAAATGTCTTCCTCATCCTAGAAGAATACCAGAACTTGAGGAGAAAACCAGGAGAGATGGTACAGAAATTTTCAGCCAGGTTCAATAAGGTATACAGTGCAATACCTGCTAACATAAAACCACCCCTGGGATGGGCCCTATTGAACTATCCAAGTTCTTTTGACCCTAAGGTGGAATTCCATATAAGAGAAAGAGAGCCTTCAAGCCTAGAGGAAATGAAAAACATAGCAATTACTATCGAATACAACCTGTGGTGCAGGGAGGAAAGATTAAAAGCAATAAAGAAGGACCAAGCAGAGCAAAAAGGGCAGATCTCTTTAGAAAACAAGCTGGAGAGATTGATAGAGACAGCCAACACCTTGCTAAACATAGAAGAGGAAGAATATGAGGTTGAAACCAGAAATGATGATTGGAAAAGACCTACATCTTGTCCTTAGGAAAATAAAACCAGATCACTGCAGGACATAAGTTACATGCAAATCATGTATGATAAGCAAGAGTTTAAATCAGAAAATGAACCTGCAGATTATTTTGAAGAAAGACTTGCTAAGAATCCAATTAATTTGATGGGTGAAATTGCTTATAATTATTATTTCTCTAATGTTGATATGTCTGATGATAATTTTTTCCAAAGGGAAACTAAACTTGCAGGACCATCATCAGTAGATTCATGGGAGGAAGATCAGGACCAGCAATTTCACGAAAGCAATGAGCCAATGCAGGCCATCTATGATACTAATGAAGAAAGTGTTGAAAGCATGATAGCAGACGAAGATTAAATGAATCTTCACTCTGTTATATATCAGATCATTAGTAATAATTTCCATGAAGATGGAAGTCAACAACTTTCTAGCTCAGAGGATGAGAAAGAAAGAAATGAAGAAAATCTTGAGCAAGATGAATATCCTGAACCTTCTCCTGAAAGGGTTGAGGCAATCAAAGAAACCCCTGCTCAAGAATATGTTAATCTTTTCACAGAGTTCAATCCACATCAGCAGAACCTTCCAGGGCTACAAGAGGACAGCACCGCCAAATATGATGAGTCCTCCAGTTCATAAAGTGATGAAGATGAGGAAGAGGTTCTTTTTCAAAGAAATCTCTTTCTTGGTCCAGTGGAAAAAGAGGTATTCCTGGTTGAAACTCACCTGCCAAACACTCCCAACCAGGAAAAGGATGATTGTGATTTCAGGGGCCACATTGCAGATGCAGTGATTGAAACTGTCAAGGATGCAGATAGCCAACCAATCATGGGAGGCTTTGAAGAAAAGGGTTTATATCATTTTTTTGCTAATCCTATGGCGAAATATATGGAGGCCCTGATTGGCTCAAGTTCTCAAGCACTGATCCTTTGCGAGAGCCCGATACATCAGAATTGGTCACCACTGGTTGTAGCCTCAGTTTTGAAGACCCACATGTAGAGTACCCTATGGTCGTCTCTGATAAGCAATCAGTTCTTCTATCCTTTTTTGTTACTGCTTGACTGGCTACAATGGCATTATTGTATCACCTAGAGCATCAGAGATTTCCAAGTAGAGTAGGGTAGGTAGAAAATCTCAATAAAGCTCAGCCTGTGAGCATGTAGTTAGTTTTTTTAATTTCTGCAAATTTTAGTTGAAGTGCAGCTTGTCTTTATGCCTTGGACCCACAGAAAATTAGACAGTATAACCCTGGTTTGACTGTGTTTCAATTTCTGTTTTAGAATGTAGAGAAAGAAATCTGCTAGACAGTTTAATCCTAGCAGATAGTAGTTTAGGTAGAGAAGCTATGAGTCCAACTTTTTAATCTGGTCTCATGGAGAAATAAGGGTAGAAGTAGATAGGTTTATTTTCCTGTTTGTAAAAATTGATGATGTAAAAGGTCTGCAAGTCCAAATGCACCTTGAAGAAAAAATGTTAGGACAATAGGATGGGTAGGTAGTTTTTTGGGAGAATGTTTTCTGCTAATATAATATTCATCATGTTTGTGGCAGTCGATAAAAGAAGAAAAAGATGTGTCAAGTACCAGGCATTTGGTCTACTCCCAAATATTATTTTCTGATATTCTTGACACCTTCAAGAAGAAGCCATCCCCATGTGGAGCCACTGTTAGCCACCTATAAAACTTTTTACAAGCAAACAGGTGGCTAAATATGTTCTAAGTCTTCAAGAGAAACATTTCCCTTGAAAATATTTAATTCTTGAAGCCTCTATGAGTTTTATGTCCTTCAAAATGATCTTCACTGATGTTTCCATTGAAAATCCCTGTTGTTTATGAAAGAAAATGCCCTCAAAAAAGGCCTCCATCTGCTCCATTTTGTTCCCTCAAAGCCTCCTTTTTCATCTCTTTTCCCCTCACAAAAGTCCTCCAAAATCCCTTCATTAACCATCCATCTCATCCTAAAACCTTTTTTAAACCCCATATCACCCTTTATCTGGTTTAAAAATGCCTCCTTCATCTACCGGAACCCCTTTCTTGGCCTTAAAAACACTGATTTTGGCCTAAAAACACCTTTTTTTACGTTAAGGGCTTAAGCCCCTTTCGGCTTAGATCTGGACCCTTTCTTCTCCATATAACCTGAAGCCATGACCAAGCACTAAGGCCTATTCACAAGTCACAAATCAGAACTTCCTATTAACGCCTTTTCCTTTGTTCTTCCAAAAATCTTTCGATGCGATGAGTTTTCTCCCCTCGACCTCCGCTTCAATCTCCACCGTTGATATTTCAAGATCCTACGGTCAGCGCTAAAATTGCATCGCACCCATAACCCCTCCCCATTACCCCTCTGATTGAGTACTAACTGTCAATCTTACTCCCAGATCCGACGGCCAGCGCTTAATCGCATCGCGCAAAGTCTTAAGTGCCATCCCTTCGCTTCCTTTGATTTCCGATCCCCAATCAAATCTCGACCGTTCCTTCTTACAGATCCGATGTCTGAGATACCATCGCACTCCACTCATGAGTCCATCACTCACACCCGCCAATCCAATCCTGGCCGTTAATTCCCCTTCCGATCCGACGGTTAGAATCTAATCGCATCGCTCATTTTCTGTCTATCCACCAGGCCCGAAACATTTCTCCAATTAGATCTCTGCCATCCGTTCTATAGATCCAATGGCCAGGATCTATTCCGCCCATACATCTAACCTTATTCCCTTTTGAAACACTGGCGCTCCTACTTTTGATCCTGACCGTCCATTCTGAAGATCTAATGGTCCACAATGAACCCGTGGCTCACCTCCGCCCCGTGCATCTTTCCACATCACGCTTTCATTTCCACCGTCAGATCTTTCCGCCCTCCATCCAACGGCTGAGGTGCATATCGCATTATTTTAGTGTCCGGGTTTTAAGTTTTTGAAATCGCGCGATATAAGCGGTTTTGTGATTCCACTATCTATCTCTAATAGGATCACGTTCCAAAAGTGAAAACTATTTACCACCCTCAGCCCCGCGCAAAAACCCATTCTGGTTTTCCGCTTACCGCCCTCCACAACACATTTTCATTTTTTAATCGTTGTCATTGGTTGATCTAATCTAACAGCCTACATTGCATCGTGTTCCCCATCTATTTGTTTTTCATCCGTCCCCCAAACAACTTCTTTGACGAACCTCCACCGTTGATCACTGTTAATGGATGGCCATGATATAACCTCGCCACCATGTCATTTTTCACCTTGCCTCCTCTCAAATGATCTCGCTAATCGATCTCAGCCGTTGATCATTTTGATCTAACGGTTTCGATTTAACCTCCCGCCCAAACTTCCAAAGCAGCGTCTGAACCTTTTTCCACGGGATTTTCTTAATTTTTGTTCGTTTTTGCGGGATTATAAAGGGTTTTTCACACTATTTTAGAACAGCACGAAGGCAACGAATGATTGTTACAAGTCTTCAGTACACAGAGGGATCCAAGGGAGCTTTCATTAAAATAATCCCTCCCCCTATGTGAACCTCTATGCGCCTGCGAAACAATCAAAACACAGTGACTATCAGCGCCGAAGTGAAGATCAGAGCCATATCAGCGAAAACACAGAGGACACATCAACAAATAGCCTCTACATGCCAAATCAAAGAGGCCAATCCCTCTCCATCGACCCATACTGCCCCTGCAGTCCTATTTTTCATTAATATAGGTAACAGTCAAGGTAGTCAGAGATTTATTGGCATACATGCAGCTCAGAAGCAATTTCCTACCTACCGGAGCTTCCGAAAGTCAAAGACAAACAGCCAGAGTGTAAATACAAGAAAAGGTCCATTTAATGAAGTATTGAGCATGTCACTTCTTCTCCATCAAGCCTCTCAGAGGCCGAGAAACATTAAAATTCTTCATTTAATTGGGCCAACTATCTCCTCTGTTACTTCACCTCCTCATCTATAAGAACGCCTGTAAATTATATTGAAAATTTTGGTTGGTTGTTGGGATTTTATTAGTTGTAGAACTATTATTGAGGGGAATTAGCTTAGTAGTTTGTAATATAGTAGGCTGGGAAGAGAAGTCTGGACTGTAAAGAGCCATTAGACTCAAAGTATGTGACTGGTTTTGCACATCAATTAAACAAGAATATTCAAAGGATCCTGGTCTATATTATTGGTGATGTTTTCCTTACTGTAATTGTCTTCATGCTTTTACATATTTTCCACTATTCTCTGATAAAGAATAGTAAGCATAGACTAGGATATACTGCTGGAAGTACCCTAAGACTCACTGTTAAATCTTTATCTTTATGTTTTCCTCTGAGTGTGTATCTAAGAACAGATTCAGCATAATTTAACTAGTATAGAAGTTGGTTTGTCCATGCTTACTGATGTATGAATTTGGAATTTATTTCTTAGATGTTCTTGACTGGATTTAGCTGAAAGAATGTGGAAACTGGGAGATTAGAGTAAGCCCTATCTCACTAGGTTCATTTTCCAACAACTAGCCTTTCTAAGATCCCTTCGAGTGAGTGTCAAAAGAATTGAAGGTTCAAAGTCTTTCTCTGATCGTAGGCCTTACTCTATGTTTCATCTTAAATGTTTTCTACTTTTTTGAAAGTGGTTATGATGACCGTTGGATTGTTTTCCTTGAGAGTATGTTGAAAGCAGGTCTAGATTTAAATGACATCTGACCTGATCTTAAGCTACCCTTCGTGTCTTTACTAAGAGTTTCCTTTGAAGTGTGTCAAAGCAAGATAGGTTCAAAGTCCTTACTTGATCTCAAGCTACACTCTGATTTCTTTTCTTCACCCATTCTTAATGTTCCATCCCACTACTCATCTAAAGAGATCCTTTGGTATAGATGACTTGCCCTATGGAAACCCTTGGATGGTTGTTATGCAAGTAAACACTTTTATGATTCCATAGCCCAATGGATTGGCACTTCTCTTGACCAATTTTCCCATGCTGAAACATCCTGCTACTATGTTCCATTTCTACTTCCATGACCTTCTCAGTTAATGATCTCCAACCAAAAAAACAAACAAAACAAAACCTTTGTGCCCTATAACTAGCCTAATACCTTAAAATTGACCCTAAAATATATATATTTCTTTACCTTTATAGAGAGATCCCTCTCTGGATCTAGGAGGGCTAGATCCTAAGATCCCAAAGTGGTTTGATGTTGTCTTATCATTTGGTATTGCCAAATCTGCCAAATCATAGGAACCACAACATAATGGCGACTCCGCTGGGGAATAAGACCAAATTAGCTTTGATTTGGTATTCTATTGTTGATGGTGGACAGAAACCCTCATCAAAACATTGAAAATCATCGACCTGGCGACTCCACAATTCCTAATAGACCTAAAGACTCCACTGGAGGAAGAACCTGAAATATGGCCAGACCTCATAAAAGGATAGAACATTTAGGCTAGATTTGGTTTAAATAATTCATTGTTTTTATCTACAAATACATTCTATCCTACTTTAAGCCTAATCAAGTGTACAAATATGAGACCCACATTGAGTATGGGAAAGATCTCAAGCCTCAGTCTTCAGACCATGAGCAGACCTATACACCTATGAAAGACCTAGTGAAGCAAGAGCCTCATGTTGTATCTCTTACCCCTGATGAAACTTCAAGTAGTCATAGGTCTCTTGTTCCACTAATTACACCTACAAAGGTCATAGAAAGATATAAGCCTCTGGTTTTGCCTCTTATCTCTCAACCCCTCCCTGCAGGACTTACAAATATGCTTCCCATTTTTTATGGAGAAAATTTAAAGATAATTGTTGAGCGGCATGTCCAAAATATTGAGGATTTACTTGACTCATATGAAATAGAAGAATATGATGTTCACATTAGAATGTTTGCCTTTTCATTACAAGGAAATGTTAAGAGTTGGTTTAAAAACCTTCCAGCTGCAAGCATTTTCAGCTTTCATCAATTTTCTCAAGTTTTCCTTGATAGATGGGTAGTTCTGGGAAATGTTTTCCTCATCCTAGAAGAATACCAGAATTTGAAAAGACTACCATGAGAGACAGTACAGAACTTTTCAGCCAGGTTCAATAAGGTATACAATGCAATACCTGCTAACATAAAACCACCCCTGGGATGGGCTCTATTGCACTTTCCAAGTTCTTTTGACCCTGAGGTGGAATTCCATATAAGAGAAAGAGAGCCTTCAAGCCTGGAGGAAATGCAGAACATAGCAATCACTATCGAATACAACTTGTGGTGCAGGGAGGACAAATTAAAAGCAATAAATAAGGACCAAGCAAAGCAAAAAGGGCAGATCTCTTTAGAAAACAAGCTGGAGAGATTGATAGAGACAACCAACACCTTGCTAAACATAGAAGAGGAAGAATATGCTAGTTGAAACCAGAAATGATTGGAAAATACCTACACCTTGTCCTCAGGAAAATCAAACCAGATCACTGCAGGACATAAGTTACATGCAAAGCATGTATGATAAGCAAGAGTTTAAATCAGAAAATGAACCTGCAGATTATTTTGAAGGAAGACTTGCTGAGAATCCAATGAATTTGGTGGGTGACACTGCTTATAATTATGATTTTCTAATGTTGATCTGTCTGATGATAATTTTTTCCAAAGTGAAACTAAGCTTGCAGGACCATCATCAGTAGATTCATGGGAGGAAGATCAGGACTAGCAACTTCACGAAATCAATGAGCCAATGCAGGCCATCTATGATACTGATGAAGAAAGTGTTGAAAGCATGATATCAGACAAAGATTCAATGAATCTTCACTCTGTTATATATCAGATCATCAGTAATAATTTCCATGAAGATGGAAGTCGGCAACTTTCTAGCTCAAAGGATGAGAAAGAAAGAAATGAAGAAAATCTTGAGCAAGATGAATATCTTGAACCTTCTCCTAAAAGGTTTGAGGCAATCAAAGAAACCCTTGCTCAAGAATATGTTAATATTTTCACAGAGTTCAATCCACTTCAGCAGAACCTGCCAAGGCTACAAGAGGACAGCACCGCCAAATATGATGAATCTTCTAGTTCAGAAAGTGATGAAGATGAGGAAGAGGTTCTTTTTCAAAGAAATATCTTTCTTGGTCCAATGGAAAAATAGGTATTCCTGGTTGAAACTCACCTGCCAAACACTCCCAGCCAAGAAAAGGATGATTGTGATTTCAGGGGCCACATTGTAGATGCAGTGATTGAAACTGTCAAGGATGCAGATAGCTAACCAATCATGGGAGGCTTTGAATAAAAGGGTTTATATCATGTTTTTGCTGATCCTATGGTGGAATATATGGAGGCCCTGATTGGCTCAAGTTCTCAAGCACTGATCCTTTGCGAGAACCCGATACATCAGAATTGGTCACCACTGGTGGTGGCCTCAGTTTTGAAGACCCACATGCAGAGTACCCTATGGTTGTCTCTGATAAGCAGTCAGTTCTTCTATCCTTTTTTGTTACTGCTTGACTGGCTGCACTGGCATTATTGTATCACCTAGAGCATCAGAGATTTCCAAGTAGAGTAGGGTAGGTAGAAAATCTCAATAAATCTTAGCCTGTGAGCATGTAGTTAGTTGTTTTAATTTCTGCAAATTTCAGTTCAAGTGTAGCTTGTCTTTATGCCTTGGACCCACAGCAAATCAGACAGTATAACACTGGTTTGATTGTGTTTAAATTTCTGTTTTAGAATGTAGAGAAAGAAATCTGCTAGACAGTTTAATCCTAGCAAATAGTAGTTTAGGTAGAGAAGCTATGAGTCCAACTTTTTAATATGGTCTCATGGAGATATAAGGGTAGAAGTAGATAGGCTTATTTTCCTGTTTGTAAAAATTGATGATGTAAAAGGTTTGCAAGTCCAAATGCACCTTGAAGAAAAAATGCTAGGACAATAGGATGGGTAGGTAGTTGTTTGGGAGAATGTTTTCTGCTGATATAATATTCATCATGTTTGTGGCAGCTGATAAAAGAAGAAAAATATGTGTCAAGTACCAGGCATCTGGCCTACTCCCAAAGATTATTTTCCAATATTCTTGACACCTTCAAGAAGATGCCATCCTCAGGTGGAGCCATTGTTAGCCACCTATAAAACTTTTTAGAAGCGAACAGGTGGCTAAATATGTTCTGAGTCTTCAAGAGAAACATTTCCCTTGAAAATATTTCATTCTTGAAGCCTCTATGAGTTTTTTTTCCTTCAAAATGATCTTCACTGTTGTTTCCATTGAAAAGCCCTGTTGTTTATGAAAGAAAATGCCCTCAAAAAAGGCCTCCATCTGCTCCATTTTGTTCCCTAAAAGCCTCCTTTTTCATCTCTTTTCCCCTCACAAAAATCCTCCAAAATCCCTTCATTAACCCTCCATCTCATCCTAAAACCTTTTTTAAACCCCATATCACCCTTTATCTGGTTTTAAAATGCCTCCTTTCATCTACCAGAACCCCTTTCTTGGCCTTAAAAACACTGATTTTGGCCTAAAAACACCCCTTTTTACATTAAGGGCTTAAGCCCCTTTCGGCTTAGCTCTGGACCCTTTCTTCTCCATATAACCTAGAGCCGCGACCAAGCACTAAGGCCTAATTGCAAGTCGCAAATCGGAACTTCCTATTAACGCCTTTTCCTTTGTTCTTCCAAAAATCTTCTGATGCGATGAGTTTTCTCCCCTCGACCTCCACTTCAATCTCCATCGTTGATCTTTCAAGATCTGACGGTCAGCGCTAAAATTGCATCGCGCCCATAACCCCTCCCCATTACCCCTCCAATTGAGTATTGACCGTCTATATTAGTCCCAGATCTGACGGTCAGCACTTAATCGCATCGTGCAAAGTCTTAAGTGCCATCCCTTCGCTTCCTCCGATTTGCGATCCCCAATAAAATCTCGATCATTCCCTCTTACAGATCTGACGGCTGAGATACCATCGCACTCCGCTCATGAGTCCATCACCCATGCCCGCCGATCCAATCCTGGCCGTTAATTCCCCTTCCGATCCGACGGTCAAAATCTAATTGCATCGCTCATTTTTTTTCTGTCTACCAGGCCCGAAACATTTCTCCGATTAGATCTATGCCATCCGTTCTATAGATCCAATGGCCAGGATATTTTCCACCCATCCATCTAACCTTCTTCCCTTTTGAAACACTGGTGCTCCTACTTTTGATCCTGACCATCCATTCTGAAGATCTGACGGTCCACAATGAGCCCGTGGCTCACCTCCACCCCATGCATCTTTCCACATCGCGCTTTCATTTCCACCGTTAGATCTTTCCACCCTCCATCCAACGGCTGAGGTGCATATCGCATTATTTTACTGTCTAAGCTTTAATGTTTTGAAATCACGCAATATAAGCGGTTTTGTGATTCCACGTATCAATCCCTAATAGGATCGCGTTCCAAAAGTGAAAACCATTTACCACCCTCAGCCCCGCACGAAAACCCATGTCGGTTTTCCGCTTACCACCCTCCACAGCAAATTTTCCTTTTTTAATCATAGCCATTGTTTGATCTGATCTAATGGCCTACATTTCATCGCGTTCCCCATCTATTTGTTTTTCATCCGTCCCCCAAACAACTTCTTTAACGAACCTCCACCATTGATCACCGTTAACTAATATAATCGGACGGCCATGATATAACCTTGCCACCATTTCATTTTTCACCTTGCCTCCTCTCAAATGATCTTGCTGATCGATCTCAGCCGTTGATAATTTTGATCTAATGGTTGTGATTTAACCTCCCACCCAAACTTCTAAAGCAGCGTATGAACCTTTTTCCATGGGATTTTCTTAATTTTTGTTCATTTTTGCAGGATTATAAATGGTTTTTCCCACTGTTTTAGAACAGCATGAAGGCAACGAATGACTGTTCCAAGTCTTCAGTACACAGAAGGATCCAAGGGAGCTTTCATTAAAACAATCCCTCTCCCTGTGTGAACCTCTATGCGCCTACAAAACAATCAAAACGCAGCAAGTATCAGCACCAAAGTGAAGATCAGAGCCATATCAGCGAAAACATAAAGGACACATCAACAAATAGCCTCTACACGCCAAATTAGAGAAGTCAGTCCCTCTCCATCAACCCATACTACCCCTGCAGTCCTATTTTTCATTAATACAGGTCACAGTCAAGGCAGTCAGAGATTTATTGGCATACATGCAGCTCATAGGAAATTGCCCACCTACCAGAGCTTCTGAAAGTCAAAGACAAATAGCCAGAGTATAAATACAAGCAAAGGTCCATTTAATGAAGTATGGAGCATGTCACTTCTTCTCCATCAAGCCTCCCAGAGGCCGAGAAACATTAAAATTATTCATTTAATTGGGCCAACTATCTCCTCTGTTACTTCACCTCCTCATCTATAAGAACCCCTGTAAATTATATTGAAAATGTTGGTTGGTTGTTGGGATTTTATTAGTTGTAGAATTGTTATTGAGGGGAAGTAGCTGAGTATTTTGTAATATAGTAGGCTGGGAAGAGAAGTCTGGACTATAAAGAGCCATTGGACTCAAAGTATGTGACTGGTCTTGCACATCAATTGAACAAGCAGATTCACGGGATCCTGGTCTATATTATTGGTGATTTTTTCCTTACTGTAATTGTCTCCTTTCATGCTTTTACATACTGTCCATTATTCTCTGATAAAGAACAACAAGCATAGACTAGGATATACTGTTGGAAGTACCCTAAGTCTCACTGTTAAATCTTTATCTTTATGTTTTCCTCTGAGTGTGTATCTAAGAACAAATTCAGCATAATTTAACCAGTATAGAAGTTGGTTTGTCCATGCTTACTGATGTATGAATTTGGGGTTTATTTCTTAGATGTTCGTGACTGGATTCAGCTGAAAGAATGGGGAAACTGGGAGATTAGAGTAAGCCCTGTCTCACTAGGTTCCTTTTCCAACAGCTAGCCTTTCTAAGATCCCTTCGAGTGAGTGTCAAAAGCATTGAAGGTTCAAAGTCTTTCTCTGATCTTAGGCCTTACTCTATGTTTCATCTTAAATGTTTTCTACTATTCTGAAAGTGGTTATGAGGACTGCTGGATTTTTTTCCTTGAGAGTATGTTGAAATAAAGTCTGGATTTAAATGACATCTGACCTGATCTTAAGCTACCCTTCATGTCTTTACTGAGAGTTTCCTTTGAAGTGTGTCAAAGTAGGATAGGTTCAAATTCCTTACCTGATCTCAAGCTTCACTCTGGTTTCTTTCCTTCACCCATTCTTAATGTTCCATCCCACTACTCATCTAAAGAGATCCTTTGGTATAGATGACTTGCCCTATGGAAACCCTTGGATGGTTGGTATGAAAGTAAACCGTTTTATGACTCCATAGCCCAATGGATTGGCACTTCTCTTGACCTATTTTCCCATGCTGAAACATCCTGCTACTCTGTTCCATTTCTACTTCCATGACCTTCTCAGTTAATGATCTCCAACCAAACAAACAAACAAAACAAAACCTTTGTGCCCTATAACTAGCATAATACCTTAAAATTGACCTTCAAAGATATATATTTCTTTACCTTTATAGAGAGATCCCTCTCTGGATCCAGGAGGGCTAGATCCTGAGATCCCAAAGTGGTTTGATGTTGTATTATCATTTGGTATTGCCAAATCTGCCAAATCATAGGAACCACAATACCATGCAATGTAGTTCGAGCTGCCCTCGAGTGCATACTCTAATCACAAACCATTGAAAGCCATTTCGATGTTTACTCAACTGTCGCACCAAGAAATTCTTGCAACAAATTTGAATTATTCCACAAACAAAATACTCAGCTACTACTTCAATATTGCAATCTTTTATGCTCCGATACCATGTAGAAATTATACAATATGCATGTATATCTTGGATCATGAAACAATCCCATAAAAAAATCTAATCCAAGAGCTCTCAATACAATATACAATCGTCTCACACTATCATACAAAAATTTGCAAATCCCTTTCACAATTTACTACCTCCAGACAACCTGCCTCCACTATGTAATCCCTGATGGTCAAGAACCTTTGAATGATTTTGATATGGCTTGCCTTGACTGCGCAATCCTCATAAGCATTTCCAATGTGTATGTGGATGCATTGAATGCATCACTATAGTCACAATTGATAGTCAACCAGGCCCTTTCACCTATCTCTTAACTGGGTCTCCACTGGATCTGACATGCATGTAGTTAACAATAGTATTTCTTTAGTTGCAATTGAGATCACTCCATGTGAATTAATTTAATATTTAATTCACTGATCTCTCACTAGCTTTAGTTACAACTGGCACAATTGAGTTAAACTAAATAAAAACTCACATAACTAGACATCCAACTCTATTACAACTTTGTATCACTCAGTTACAATGAAGTCCACTGCATGGTACACCAACCAACCACTTCAACTCGAAATCCACTTAGCTAACTGATTTTCCACTTCAGTTAACTAGTTCCAAGTGCTCATTGAAAATCGATAATTATTTATTGTCTAATTTTTGTTAAGGGCTTAACAAAAATCGACATGCATTCCACGAAACAACTTCGCACATGCATTCCAAACTTAGACGCCCATCCATCCATATAATTTTCTAAACCATCTATAAATAGATTACTGCTAAAAATATACTTTGATCCAAATTCTAAAAATAAACATATCACCTAAAAATAGCCTGTGTGAGCGCGACCTAGTGTAGGTGCTTATTTTTCACTAGGATCAAGGATGATCTTTCGGGATGCCAATTTCATTGTTTCTTGTTGCAATATTCAATAGGAAAATGATACATTGTTCGCAAATCCTCGATGGTGAATGAACCCATGTTCTCCATTTTGGAATTCTTTAATGTCCTATCGGAAATATTGAGACTTTCGATGACCCATTTTACCATATCAGTGTATGGTATATTTTTTCCCTCACTGTTATCCTATGTATAAATGAACATTCAACTTCGAAGTAAGAAGGTTCTGATGAAACAACCTTATCTTTCGTTGTTATTTTATTTAGTTATTTTGTATTTTATTCTTCAAAGAGATTATACATGGCTTCCCATGAAGAAACTCCATTTTCTTTATTGCACATAATGCCTGAAAATAGTGGAGGCATGTCTGAAACTTCAGAAGTGGATGCTTGGGCAACTGATTTTCCTATCTTTTTCATTCTTATTGATATCGCTTCCTTAGGTAGTTTCCTGAATTCAAGCACGACAAGTAAATTCATATTTGAGATGAGGAGAGAAAAGGACAGATAATAGAGTTAAATTAACATAAATCAAAATTTGGCGCTTTAATTTAAAACATGCTTTAAGAAATATATCGATCTTTTGAATCATGTACCCATTGAATGTCGTTAATAACCCTTTAATCGTTCATCAAATATTTTACATGCCTTATCCAATATGTCCAATCAAACGATATAATTCATTAGATATTTTTAAGGGATCGATTGATTAAGGATCACTTCAAGTGCTTTAATAATAAATGATATAGTGCAAATCACAACTTTTAGAGATATCAATACTATATGTTATCATCGCAAGTGTATACAAAATGTGATCTGCGCAAATTGCACGTCGCACTTTATTATGGCAGATATAAGTTTTTATATGGTTTAACGTTTTGGAATGTGATATGCGCTAAAAACTTCAAAGCATTGCACTTTATTGGATTTTGTGGATACATTTCATTGTTCGTTTATTGTCTTATCGGGTCTGACTCACCGCAATTCCTTTTGAAATGATATATGTTTGTATTTAAGGAGGCACGACGTGATTTATAACTTTAAGGGCTTTTTAATTTTTGAAAAGGGATTTTCATATAATTCAAAAAGGTTGAAGCGCTTATCACAATTCACAAATTTTATATGTGTTTTATATTTTTTCAACTTGTGAACTTTTGTGATTTGCGGTAAGCGCAATGATATCAAAGCGAAAAGAAAAAAGCCTTTTATTCCTAAATTTTAGAACTTAACACTAAAATGAAATAATGTTTTTTAAACTCTATTTATTTTTTAAAGGGTCCCCAGTTATTTTAATAATAAATGGGGGGGTTGTATAGTTCAACAATTGGCAATTCACTTGGGAGAACGAGCTATCTCTGATCAGCTTTTTGAAAATTCTAAAACTTATCAAGATAAAAATAGTTGCAGGAATGAATTTCAATATAAATAATATTTCACTAAGTAATAAAATCTCACTTGATTATAATCCATAAGATTTCCTCTTTAAAATGAAAATATGAGTGTCTATATCAATCTTTACTATGTTCAAAAAGATAAAGCATGTGGCTCATTTAGATTAGTTTTATATATATACTCATTTATCACAGGTAAAGCCTCTTAACCAATAGCCATTTATGGCCTTGGTAGGGTTACCTTTTACCTAGCAATGATTCATTGTCCCATCCAGCTACTATTACAATCTTCCAAAATAAGTTCAATATTATATACTTTATCTCTTTGGAAACTTGTTTTCTTTTTTGTAAATATTTTCTATGTATTTTTTATCACTTAAAAGCCATTACCTTGGCTTGGTAACCAAATATTGAAAATGCCATTCACTAGTTGTAACTAAACTGGTCAAGATGGCTCTTGATGAGACCCCTTTCCTTTTGATATAATCTCAAGTCATTACCCTATTTTGGTAGGCAATATTGGTAATTTCAGATTAACTATTTTCCTATGAAAATGGTAAACAAGCTCATGATGAGACTTATTATCTTCTAATATTTAGCATATTTTTTTTTAATTACATTCTGAAAATTGAAAATTTGGCCAGATGGGGTGGATCATTGGTCCTTTTGAGGATTTTGGATGATAATTTTAGAGTTTAAGATTGCTTATCTATAAAGAGTCTTTACTATGTTAAAGATTCTTTTCTTGACTGATAATAGAGTAACTATACTTTATAAAAGTGAGAGTTTATAAAAGAATATATAACTTCATAAAAATTAAATTTTTCAGCGAAATAAAATCTATTTGAGATTCCAATTTTACAATTATTTCCTTAACAATTCTTATTTATAGAAGCGATAAATCAAAAATATTCACTGAGATTTTTATTTGAAAAACCAAAAGTAAATACCATTCAACTTTTATTTTCCTAAGAAAAAAAAAAGACAATAATATACATGGAATGGATGGCGTTACCTCCTATGAAAAATATTTCTTTAAAAATTTCCCATTAACCGGCAAAGAATCTCTTTTGCCCGATAGATCTTGCAATAAAAACGTTGATGAGCCTATTTCTTCTATGATTTGAAATGGTCCAAGCCACAGGCTTTGGAATTTGGTATGTTTACCTTTTTCCTCGTGTGCCTTATCCCATTTTAGTACCAGATCACCAATTTGAAATGTTTTTGGAGTGACAGAAGTTGTATCAAATGAAGCTTTAACTAATTGTTGATGATGTGCATGAGTAACTTTAGATTTTTCTCTTTCCTCTTCAAGTTTAAGGATTTGGAATTTTCTTACTTCCAAAGAAGAAGAGGATGATTCATCAATAAATTGGACCAGGGCAAGAGAAGGAATAACTACATTAGTAGGAAGGAAAACCTATTTTCCATAAACAAGATAAAATGTAGAAGTGCCAATGGAGGCCTTATGAGTTATTCGATCTGCCCAGAGAAAAATGTTAATGATTTTTGCCAATTTCTTTGATTCTGGTCAACAGTTCGTTTAATGATTCTAATAAGGTTTTTATTTGTTGATTCTGCAAAACTATTTCGTTGAGGATAATAGTTAGCAAAATATTTGAGTTTAAAACCTCTTTTAATGGAAAATTATAACATAGTAGCTCCTAAGAAATAAGATGCATTGTCAAACATCAAAGCAATGGGTAAACCAAATCTAGTTATGATAAACTGATGAATGAACTCAAGAATATTCTCAGAGTTGGCTACTTTTAGCGGAATTGTTTCCACCCATTTAGTAAAATAATCGGTAGTTGTGAGGATGTATTTATGTTGTTTGGAAGAGTTAGGAACGATCTCACCAATTATATATAATCCCCATTGCTCGAATGGTTGTTCAATATCAACTAGTTGTAATGGAAATGTTGGTTTCCTTTGTCTTCGAGATGCACTTTGGAAGACTTTGAATTTTCTCGCATAACCATGAGCATCTTTGAATAATGCTGGCCAATAGTAACCTGCATGCAGGATTTTATGTGTTGTTGTATTTCCTCCAAAATTTCCTCCAATTGATCCATCGTGGAGTTCCAGCAAAACTTTCTCTGCTTCAGTTTTCTCTAAGCATCGTAATAACACGGAATAAAAGTTCCTTATAAACAATACATCATTGATCATTTCGTACTTCTTATCTTTCACTCTTAAAGCACGTTTTTTTTAAGAACTGAGCTGTGTAGGGGCATATCCATTTTTCAAATAAAATTTAAGATCAGCATATTGAGACTGAGCATCTTTGAGGTTTACCTCAGACACTTGTACATCATTACATGAATCTGCTTCTAATGATAAATGGCATGCTCCTGTTAGAATTCTGCAAAAATATTGACCTCTAATAATTTTAGAAGGTCCAATTTCTACATCATATTCTTGTAAAGTAGTTACACAATTAGCCCTTTTCTCTCCTACTGCTCTTTGCATCAACAATTGCCTCACTGCAGAGAATGGAACTATTATCTTGGTTTTAATTTTGAGGAGAAACGACCTAAAATATTTTATAGATTTTAAGACAGCAAATGCTTGTTTCTCAATAGACCAATAGTTTAGTTCTTCACCTTGCAAATTGGAACTGAAAAATGGTATTGGTGCTTCAATTTACTGGTCATTGAGCTATGTTAGAACAACATCATAGGATGTATCTGATGAGAATGTATATAAATTAAAAGAATTAAGAAAAATAGGAATAGTCAAGAATGGAGCATTAACAATAGATTGTTTGATTAAATCAAATACTTCTCTTTCATTATGTCCCCACTTGAAGACTGAATTTTTCTTAATCATTGTTTATATAGGCAAAACTATCTGTGAAAAGTCAGGGACAAATCTCTTTACAAAATTTATCTGTCCAAGAAATGACTGCATGGTTTTCTTGTTATGAGGGAAAGGAATCCTTTTAATTTCTTTGATTCTTTCAGGATCGATATAAATACCCTTTTTGGACACAATTAATCCTAAAAATTTTCCTTCATCTAAAGAAAAATATGACTTTTTTGGGTTAAGTGAGATTCCATACTTTTTGCATCGCTCAAAGACTTGTTTTAGGTCATTCGCATGATTGGTTATTTGTCTAGAAAATATTTTGATGTCATCTAGATAAATAACCATTGATTTGTTAATGAGGCCTCTAAAAGTTGTGTCCATGGCTCCTTGGAAAGTGGCACCTGCATTGATTAACCCTAATGGCGTCTTCTGATAGGCATAAGTTCCCCACTTAGTCCTGAGTGTGGTCTTTAATCTGTCATCTGGGTGTACCAGGATTTGGTTATATCCAAAAACCCATCTAGAAAAGACATAAGTTCAGAACCAGCTACAGTTTGCAATACTTGTTTCATGGTTGGTAATGGAAAATTGTCCTTCTCACATGCTTTATTTAAATTTCTAAAATCAATACAAATCCTAATGTCACCATTTTTCTTCCTGACAGGAACCAAATTTGATACCCAATTTGAATGTCTAACTGGAAATATGATCTTAGCTTTAAGGAGCTTATTCAATTCTATTTTAATTTGACTTTAAAGATTAGGATGAACTTTCCTCAAATTTTTTTGTATTGGTTTCTCATCTGAAATCATAGGGATAGTGTGTTGAATAACATAAGTGTCATATGTTTTGAGATCAGTATAATCCCAAGCAAAAAAAAAGTGTAAGTCCTTAATAACTTGAAAAATGATATTATTTCACTACAAGAAAAAAGCACATTGGTGAGGGGCGAAAATGGTCACCATAAGCTCATTGGTGAGGGTCAAAAGAGCCTTCGTCACCAAAGGTGGCGTCTCCGAAAGTATAGGTGTTGTGGTGACATTCAAGGTCCGTCACCAATAATTATTTATAGTGACGAATAGTGACCGTCACCATTTCATATGAGCAATGGTGACGGACAATAGCTTCCGTCACCAAAAAACTGAACGTCACCAAAGGTGGCGTCGCCGAAAGTATAGGTGTTGTGGTGACATTCAAGGTCCGTCACCAATAATGATTTATAGTGACGGATAGTGACCGTCACCATTTCATATGAGCAATGGTGACGGAAAATAGCCTCCATCACCAAAAAAATGAACGTCACCAAAGGTGGCGTCACCGAAAGTATGTGTTATGGTGACATTCAAGGTCCGTCACGAATATTGAATATAATGACGGATAGTGACTGTCACCATTTCATATGAACAACAACGATTTTTTGTGATGGACCTTTCATGGCCGTCACTATTGGTGCATATATATGGCGACGTTCATTGACCATCACCATAAACACATTGGTGACATCAAGGTCCGTCACGAATAATGACTATAATGACAAACAGTGACCCTCACCATTTCATATAAACAACAATGATTTATGGTGACGGACCTTTAATGGTCGTCACTATTGATGCGTATATATGGTGGCGTTCGTTGACCGTCACCATTTCATATTTTGGTGACGGTCGAAAAATGTCACCATAAGCTCATTGGTGATGGTCAAAAGAGCATCTGTCACCAAAAACTGATCTTCGTCATTCCCTATATATGAATATTAGGGCACGACGGAATCGAACCACCAACCTCCTGCTTGTAAAGCAGGTGCTCTTCCATTGAGCTAGCACCCTTTAAATAATTAGACTTTAAACTAGCAATTGCCCCTAAAGGTGCAAAGATACACCAAAGGAATAAGAACCAGGAAAACCGAAAGAACTCAGTGTCCTTGCTCCTATTTTTATTCTACAACACTCTACAAAATATAATCTTGATCTATGACGTATTTGTGCCAAGTGGTTCTAATTTAATAGTAAATGTTATATTAGATAAAATAAATGAATAACTGAGAGGCCTTACGGGCTAATTTTTAATCCTTACACCAAAATCTCTTAATATTCAAGTCTATGGAACAACTCGTTCAAAGTTCAAACTGAATTAGATTTTAAATGGAAAGCCTAAAACCAACTAAGTAGTTTACAAGTTAACATTTTGGATATAACTTCTGTTCAATTTATATGACAAGTTATGCCATAACCTTGAAACTAGTTTCTTAGCTAAAATACTTTCTTAAGACAACAATGACAAAGAAAGATAGTCATGGCAAGCAAAATTCTCTTTTTTTTCTAATGAGGGTGCATGTAACTTGATAAAGGTTGTATGAGAGTATCAAACCATAAATAGTTTCACTAAAACATGGAAATGAAAAATTCTTGTTAAGCAACAAAATTTTAGTTGAATATATGAAAAGCATCGAGTGAAATGATATAATTAAACTAAAAGTAACTGTAAAAAAATGAATTTTCCATCATATACCATCTGGTTTGGTTAGTTCTTCAGAAATAGAAAGTGCAATTGCATGATCCAGCTCCTCATCTTGATTATGTAATGGACCATCCTGAACAAAAATGTCCACATACAACAATCAATGTTATTGTATTGGTAAGACTTTTGATATATTCTATCAAAGCATGTACTATGTAGGAGAATAAATGGTAGTTGAATTACTTCTCTACTCGCATGTACTACCTTTGGTAGTTGAATTACTTGGAAATAAAAATCCTTATTAGAAGATAACACAAAGAAAAGCAGAAGCCTTTGAATATGGATGGCCATCTTGATTTTATAGAGTTATAATTGAATACTAAAGGACTAGGAATGTTGCAACGAAATAGATGGATGGAGTGTAATAAAAAGAATTTGGATAATTTAGGTTGCACATATCTGTAAATGGAACCACTTTTTCCTTTTGGATTCCCAGTCTTTAATATGCAAATAAAATTTTCGATTCAACCAAAGAGCACAATATTTTGAATTCTTAGTTGCCTAAAACAGGGTAAGGACAACATTTGGAAACGGGGATGACTTTTGAAATGACCACTCTCAAAACCTTTGGAAACAGAGCAACGAGCACTTCCACACACAGGTCCAAAAGTCATGACTTAGAAGCATGAGCACACCTAATTCAGGGATGATTAAATATGAAATGAATTGGGCTACAATTATACTCAATTAAACGTAAAGCAATGATTAAAATCTATATAAATGACTTAGAAGTCAAACATGAAAACTTTGGAATATGGTAGAATGTTGGCATAAAAACTTTGTTCATTATACATTCTCTTTCATTCAGTTTTGATGCTTTACTTCCAAATTAGGTGTTTTCTTTGTTGGAGATAGGAATCCGTACATCTAGGTCGAACCATTAATGATGCCCACAATGAAGTGGCATGTAGCTCAGTAGTACAGCAGCACACTGGCCAAGGGAAAATCTGGGGTAAATCTTAGTATGTATAATTTTCAAGACGAGGATAGAGCTAGTTTTGCTTGAGGTTAGGCAGAGGACCTTAGCCAAAGTGTGGCCTGACGAGGGTGTTGGAAATAGGAATACACACATCTATGCTGAACCCTTAAGGGTGTCCCTCATCAAGGGGCAAGTGGCTCAGTGTTAGAGAAATCCAACCAGCCAAGGACTTTAAAGTTTCGGAAATGTTTCAAATAACAGACATTGTTAATTAGCCTATTGTGCTAGACCAAACGGTGGACGACCTGCATTGGAAAGTTTTTGCATGGGGCAAGTGGCTCAGTGTTTGAGTAATCCAACCAACCAAAGACTTAAAAGTTTCGGAAAATGTTTCCAGTAACTGAAACAATTGTTAATTAGTCTATTGTGCTAGGCAGAAACGATGGACGACGCATTGTGAAAGTGTTTTGCTGACCATTATTGAGGGCCCCGCCCGGGTTCGAAACTCGGTTAACCCTACCTCATGAAAGGGCAAGCGGCTCGGTGTTAGAGCAATCCAATCGGCCGGGGACTTTAAAGTTTTAGAAATGTTTCGAAGTAATAGAGAATAGATTAATTATACAATGATATGTGGTTTAACGGTAAGTTTCACGTAGGAGTGAAACTAACAAGACCGCGATTCAAATCCCATTGAGTATATGGCTTCATCGGGAGTGAAACTAACGAGGCCGCGAGTTCAAATCCCCATTGAGTATATGGCACGCTATGATCTCGCCTCAAGGGAGTAGACTCCCCATTTCCTAGAGTCTCCGCTCTTGCTAAATCATAAGATCGGTATATACGCTTATATCGAAACTTACGGGTCTTTGGATATACTCTTGACGCAGGTGCTATAAGGCTCTTGATAAATCGCCATAAGATCTGGTATATCTAGCTTATATACGGCTTACAAGTTGTTGGATATACTCTTGGTGTTATAAAGGCGATCCACAAAGGTTGATCTTGGACCTCCCCCGGAGATTAGTCCAAGGAAGAAAGTTTTGTTGAGCAATATTGAGGCCCCACCCGGGGTTTGAAACTCGGTTAACACACACAGCGTGTACGTAAGGGTAGTTGCATAATGCATTAGGTTCAGGAGTATAGGGTTAGTCCCTTAGACATGACCCCGGGCCTCCTCGGAGACGAGCGGTAGAGTTTAGGAATTCTCCCCCAATACCCCGATAAAGGAAAAAAGAAAAGAAATTCTCCTAATACTGAAAATTATAAAAAAATAAAAAATAAAAAATAAAAAAAATAAAAGAAGGAAGAAGAAGGAAAAAGAAAAGAAATAGAAAGAAAAATGACGAGTAGTTAATTATACGATTCTCGTGATAAAAAAAATAAACGAAAGAAAACGGGCAATAGTTAATTAGTAGTTTGCAACTTTTTTCACTAGCATGTCCTAACATATTTTGATGTATATGCGGAAAAGGAGCTTTGACTTCGGGATGACTCGGGGGTTGCTTTCTCAAAGAGTACTTACTTACATGCCAAAAATTGTTCGATGTCAATCCGACATGGATAAAACATGATCATAAAAGAGATAAAATGCGATAAAACTTCAACAAAAAGCATGGATGAAGTTCACACTCAACAACGAGACCGACGTGGGAAGAAACACTCTCAAGGCAAACTTTTTAAGGTTCCATATTTCCACTCCTTAATGATAGGTTTTAATAAAAAAATCGAGTTCTTAATGAAGGTGCTACCTCCATTGTTAAGTTATAATCTTAAACTGTTCCCACATTTTAAAGAGTAAAGAGATAGCATCTCAAGGCTTTGGAAACGGTGTTATAAGTGAAATTGTAAGTAGATAGATTGTGATGTTCGGGGAATTTGTAAGTGAGCGGCGTGGACTTCTTAAGCCATGGGTGGTTATTAAGCATGGAGTTAAGCTTGAACCCTTGGGGTTTTCCGAGTTCATAATTAAGATAAAATATATTCAATGGTCGAGAAAGTGAAAATTCGAAGTTGCATGAAGAGAAGCAAATCTGAGAAGAAGCACTGTGAAAATAGTCTTGGAGAAGAAAGTGTAAACGGAATGAGCATCGACTCATGCTCAATTTCCAAAGGCCAAAATTATAACCAACATGTATGGTAGAAGCTTTGGAGAACCTAATAAGACTTACCATCCATGGGCGAGGAAGATGGTTTAGGAGACTACCATGGAGAAGCGATTGAAGAACCGGTAGGAGAAATAGGACGTCTTTATCTTATACGGGTTTGCAACATGTAGTATGTATTCCCTTATCCTTTCTGCGAATCATGGCTCTTCACACTGAGAACAACTTGTGGAGTATTGACCTAGAGGTAGAACAGGAAATCGATTTTATCGAAGCTTAGAATAAATATATTGAGAGAAGAAATGGTTTAGTATTTTCTCCCTTACTCTTACTTGACCCATTTATATAGCTTCCACTTGTCTTCCTCTTGTCCGCTTTCCCGAACTCCTCTCCTACTGCTTTATGTGCACTTCCTCATTTGATCTCTTCGCCTGCAGCCTTACGCCTCCACCCAGATCACTCGAGGGGACAATTCATAAGTTGATTCGGGCATTCCTTCAAACATTTTCATGAGCTCTTGTTTGCCTTTGGCTAATATCCTGCACTTACTCAGGCGACATGGGGTATGGATATAGAACATGTCGTAAATACTGTAGACATGGGATAAGAACTTGATCCGGGGACGCCATAGCGGAGGAGAGGTACATGAGTGTTCATCTTCTTTATGTTGAATAGCCCAGTGAGAACAAACCACCGAAGAACCCAATTCATAATCCATCATGGATCAACCCAATTCATCTACGCTCCGAAGCAATTTTTTTTCTTGCACATAGCTTGCCCTCAAACATTATTTCTAAATAGCTTGTATTGGGTTTGATGCTACCAAATCATCCCCTCCAAATTAGTGCCGACATATATCATGGGGTTGATGGGGAAATCAATCAACCGCACAAAGTTAATACCCAATCACTCCCACGTCTTGCTTAGAAAGCGAGTGGGTCCATAGCACAATTGCGATCGCAGGCGATTGTCTCTTGCTCCATTATTTTTGCACCTTAATGTCCACAACGTCGATATTTGCGGCACTTTACCTTTGTGAATTTACTCCAAATTTGACATGCTAAGCCCTAGATCATCTCTAGTTTCCCTTAGTGATTCGTTCACTTTGCATTGCCATAAACCGAAAAAAGAATGCATAGAACATCAAGAAAAACCTATTCCAACTATGAGAAATGAGACATCTTCACAAGAAAATCAAAAGCGATGAATATGACGACTAGTCCACCTTGTAACGAAACGTCTGCTGCGCCTAGTGAAAATAAGGATGGCTTTTACATATGTTTAAGAGTTAACTCGCCATTTGCTCCTTCCTTTATTTGGTTTTCATGAGAATCCTGGATCTTAAGCTTATAATGGTGGAGTTCGAGTGTCACTATCCTCCCTATTAAACCATCATATATCATTCAACAACTAAATCCATGCATTTGCACCATTGTATCGGCGTATAAATTTGCATCGATGTCTAGAATTAGCATATGACTTCAAATTTTGAAATTTTCTTTGCAAGATAACATTTATCATTAAAAAAAATCTGATCAAACATGAAGTAATCTCATGAATCGCTCGATTTATATTGCAATATCCCATCTCGAATCCTGGATAGTGATCCGAATCTTAAATATTCTTATAAGCTAGAAATTGCACGAAGGTGCAAAGGAATTTCTTGGAACATGGATAAGAGAAGTGGGGAGATTGTATAAAGAAATAATCGAAGTGAAATATACTAAAAAATGAAATACAACCCACATGAGGCTAATTTAAATTCAATTGTTGTGAATTTTCAAGTGAAAGAAAGTTTATAGCGGGTGTCGACTGGCATGGACTCACTATTGTTATAGAGAAAAAACTTGGAAGTGCGATTGAGGTTTGAGGTTTGATGATGTTGATGAAGCACATATTCCACTTGGTGAAAGCTGGCCCTTGCGAGGATTATTGGGGTTCGGGCTTCTATAGAGCGAGGATAATACTTTTGAGCTTGAAACAACTTTGCACGATATAGCTTTCGGTTCAAATGGTGCAAATACATATAGATCGAAAAGTGAGACCTTTAAATGTATGTGAGTCGAAGCAACATCTCCCGGAGATACGTACTGAATGCTTCTAAACTCTATTTGAAAAGAGGAAATTAATTTGATCATTGAAGGAAAACTTTTTTGGACCGAGACATTGGTGAGTTGATAAGCCGGCTCAAACAATTGGGCGAGAGATTATTATGTGGTGTATTTTCAAAGGGCTCAAAGAGTCATTACCTTCTAGATGGCTATATATGTTGGGAGATGGGTTTGAAAATACGGAGTAAGAAGAATCGGCCCGGCGTACGAACAGATCGGGGATGAACTTGAGAAAAAACACCAAAGATACGCAATTTTGTTTGAATGCCTGCGAGCAATGTGGTTTATTGTTTCTAACGTCCAGTATATGCCTCGAGAAATGTGGTTTATTGTTCTGTTGTCAATTCCTCCTCGAGTCATGGATTGCGTCGCACAAAAATAAGAATATTCTTACTGATTGGTCTACGTTACGAGAGTGAATAATTATAAAACAATATACTCATAACCTAGCACAAAATACATATTCAACGAAGTAAATATGAGAAAACAAGAATAGTGGAAATGATGATTTTGGATTTCAAACGCGAAGGAGCATATAAGGGCGAGGATGAGAGTGCTTTTGAAATTTCGGTGGGCGAGAGGAGGCAGAGGAAAGGATGGGTACACGTGCAGAGTTTTTGGAGTCTCGGGATAGAAGAGAAGGGAAAAGAGGCAAACTTCAAGTTCAAAGCACGGAAGTAATGCCCCCTGGAAGGGAGATATTTTTGATTCTCTTGTTCGATCTCGGCGGGGAAGTAAGCAATGCCTTTGTTCGAGTCGACATTCAATTGTCGGAGTTCTCTATGGAGATGAAGATGATGGCATTAGCCAAGAGAAGCCAATTTGGACGAGGGTTTCACATGAATATATCCTTTCTTCATAAATGCAATGATTATCGGGATTATGTTCAAATGAAAGAGATGAGAACCGGTGTGCGAGGCTTTATAATGTTTGATATGCGAAAAGAATAGAAAATTCAAAATAGTACATCATATGAGGAGGAAGGAAAAAGAAATGTATAGGCAACGAAGCTGGATGAGAGCGGGGAATGAACAGAGGAGAATATTCATCTCCATTTATAAGGATTGAAAAAAGTTCGAGACAATGCCACCCTGGATGTATCTTCTTATCCGGTGAGAATTGATATAAACACAAACTTGATTCGAGGATGTTGGGTTCTTTATTAGATAGACGAAATAAGAAAGAAAATGTGGAGGAACAGATTCACATTGAGTCTAATGGGGATTGTGATGTCGTGGAGGAATTAAGTGGAGTCTTAGTAAAAGGTGCCAAGTGTAAAGGAGGCTATTGCAAGAGTGGCTAATGAAAGGGATACTTTAGAATCTTTGTTAGATGAGAGAAATCAAGACATGTTCGATTGTTCCACTTTGGAAGATGCTATTACCGCTTGGACTTAATCGAGGAAATACCGAGATTTGATATTTGATGTAAGCAAGGAAGATCATACGTGCATACCTGCATGCCAAGGAGCCTTCTCGGCGGGATCATTTACACACGCAAATTGGAAGGAGTGCCGGACCAAGAAGTGGATGGCATTGCACCTTTGTAGGTTACGTTAATAATCTGAAGACCCCAAGATGATAACGCGAGAAGGTGAAATGTGTGAGTTTTCAAGAAAGAGGGATAAATCAATTGAGGAAGCATGAGAGATTAACAACTTGTGAATGGATCCTCTTATGAAGTGATGGATGCTTTTGGATAGAGAGAAAGCCATTGGATGTCGAGCTACTGTAGTGAAGCATCTCAAAGAGGAGTCCCTCGAGAATGTTCATACGACAAATGACGAGGGAGATTTAAATTCCTTTATAGATCAAAGAAGTGAAGTGATGCTAGAGTAACTACACATGAAGATATTGCATTTGTAAATGGTGCACGGTAGGTTGGAGTTGGTGATCGATGTAAATGATGTAGAAGTGATGTAGATGCATGCGTGCAACACGTTGAGCTATTTGTAAGAATGCGATGGCCGAGATGACTTGTTCAATTTATGTTGTTTTTTGGATGTGCAAAAAAATCAGGTGGAATTTAAAGTCGTTAAGTTGGAGCAATTCTACACTAGATAATGCGGGCATAACACAGGGGCCAGTTATAGGAAAATGTTGCTTTGGTGGAAAAACAAGGAGTTTTATATTTCTTACCATATAAAGGCATTAGTGAAAGAAAGCAATGTGTTGGTGAAAAAAGAGAATAGTTTTGGATTTGTCACCTTTGGAGAGAAACCAAATGAGAATGATGTAAGAATGCATGCTACATATGCCCTAGATGAAGGTGCCACAAGCGAGTGCATTGTGCAAAGATTGTCGTTGTATGCACATGTAAAGAATAAAATTTAGTGAAAATATATGAGAAGTTTACTGTGGAGGAAATGGAAGAAATTCTTGTTTGATTATCGGGAGAAAACTAAACCGAAAGGGAGAATTATGTAGGTGCTTGTCGGGATGCTTTTTAAAGAATCAAATGCGAGGACTTTGTTCGGTTCATTTTTGGATGAAAGTATTCAAGCTATTCCACGAGAAGAATGCCATGGAGGCTGGCACGAGCAGGTATATCGCATGTAGTTGGATTGCAAGAGGTTCCAAAACCTTTGGTTCACATTAATGAGAATCCTCATAAGCATGACATTCAATCGAGGATTTAAAAGATTCATGCTGGATGGATTGCAATTGTTAGGAAATGACGATGAACAGGATAGTAGTCAATTCTCGATGGATTTTTATAAAAAAATTTCATTTTGCTCATGTGCTTACCAAATGAAAATGCGCTGACCAAAATTCTAGTTAACGAGCCTGATGAAATATAATTAGTTGTTGAAAAGATTCTTGGGATGCGTGACATACATCGAAAATGTCATGGAAGAGGATTTTGCAGTCGAGAGATGTGGAAATGGTAAACGATAATGAGTGTGTTAGGAAAAAAAAACTCCCAGTATGCCTAGGTAAGTGTTACAAAGTTGTCATCAGCGACCTTGAGTCGGAGAGAAGAGGAGTCTTAGTGTTACCATGGACTAGTGAAAATATGGCACATACATGTAACCATAAACTAGCTTCTTATATGGAGAAAAGTGAGATAATTTACATGGGCGATTAACAACTCGATTTATGGCCTCACGAGAAGTTCAAGAACCGAAGGGGGATATTTCAAGGCTACATTGTTTCCCCTCGGGACAACTTCAGAGGTGAGTATCGTATTATACAATAAAGACATTACTAAGCCAAAGTAAAGCTAATTGTGCACAAAGAAAAAAGCGTTATGCTGCAATACAAGCACGTGAATTAAAATAAGATGGCCATTCTTCTCCACACAAATGAAAAACATCACTTGAAAAACATTTGTCTACGTTGGAAGTGCATTACGATGATAATAACATGTACTTCTAATTACCCGGAGTTATGAGGAAGTGGCAACACGGACAACTGCATGTTTTCTTCTTGCCAACTTACAAGTTGAAAAGGCATGTGAACGAAAGCCACTCACTATCATAATAGTGGATCACAAATTAGGAAATTACTTGGCATTGATATTTTTACTCTTGAAAATGTCAGGGATACGAATGTTTCATTGATTGACGGGATTCTAGAAGTTTGACAAATGCTTTGTCATTGCTAATTTGAGTGAAAGTGATGCCATTTGAAAAAATCGAGAGACTAGTTTCTACTTCAATAGAACCTTTACCTTTCGACAAGGTGAGCTATTACAAGTCTTAATTATTTGATCACTAAATATCTAACACCCAAGCATAGTTGAACCATATTGGAACATGAATTTTAGCTCTACTAATGTCTTTAGTTTTCGTAATGATGTCATAAATTGCTAATTTGAGTGAATGTGATGCGAGTGAGAAAACTCGAGAGACTCAAAAATATATCTACTTCAATAGGACCTTTCCCTTTCCAAAAGGTGAGCTATTACGAGAGTCTTCATAGATTTTATCAATAAATAGCTAATGTGTATCGATAGAACTGCGGTTGGGAAAATGAATTTTAGTTATACGCAATGTCTTTTAGTTTCATAATCAAGTCTAAATGTAAAATGAGGGAAAGCATTTCTCATTCTTCTTTTATTGGGCACTTCACAGATCGACACAGATTAGAAGCCTCATCTTAAACAACAATCTAATGAATTAATATTGAATGTGTGGGAAAGTGAATTGATGATTGTAATTTGTAGACACATTATGAAGATGGCCAGCGGGCATGGCGAGCAGAGAATGGAGATATTGACAAGACTTATCCATTGAGTAGAGGAACTCAGAAAATATTGATAAATCGGTGCGGCTTGCACCGAGAAGCCCACCATATCCTGCAAACTTAATGACACCCTAACATTTCCTAGTAGAGGGAAAAAATGTAGTTTGATGGTTATACGGCAAGCAATGCAAAATGTTCGGTTTAGCATGAAGATAGTGAATAGTGTTGTGCATAGCAAGTCGAACAATCAAACCTAGAATTTCAAAAGAGTGGTGAAGTTATTGTCATTAGCATAGAAATGTATTATGGAGAGTGATCATAGTAAGCGAGACTAGTCTTATGAATGGGGAATTTGAAGAAAGGGGTAAAGCGATGCAGGGACTACCACGAAATAGAGGATAGTCCCAACCCGGCAAAGTGCTCATATGAAGCGAATCCGGAGAGTGTTTTGACGTAACCCGAACTAGCATAGAAAATAAAGAATAGTCTTACTAATATGATCTTTTGAACTTGGAATTTGAACATAGTTTTAGAATAGTCGAACTAGCATGATTGGAAAGCTTGTCATATCAACTTGGAATGCGAAATTGGTGTTAATGTAGGGCTGCGAGCATTTGAAACAACACCATGAGATGGAAGGCGACTGAATTTGATGATGGCGAGCAATGCATCGAGCAATGAATCGTGACTTGATTCGAGTAATTGTAAAATTGGTTCTCATTTTATTGACACGATTGTTTAAGAGAATATGAGCGATTGTAAAATTGATGCAATCGGGATGAAATTGACATGTAAAGGTAAAAAATGACGATTATAAAATTGGTTCTCATTGTATTGACAATGCATGTTACTGTAGCATTGTGCTTGGTGTCAACACTAAAGGTAATCTTCTCTCGGGTGCGAGATTGTTGTTCACCCTATTAGCTTGAAAGTATGTGGAAGTGTGCTCATAATTTTCAGAAGACAACCATTTCTTGTATAAACTATATATATACGGTAAAGATTTCCTTGCACCCATTCCTTTTCTTCGTGCAAGACAACAAATAGATTTTAACAACTAAGAGTGAAGATTCTACAAACCGTCTGATGAGTGCATATTTATCGCATGATTTGTTTTAGTTATTATAATCGCACTTACTCTGCTACACCCATAATTGATGAAGAAACCTAAGATGTCTAGGAGTAGGCAAATTTAGAACAAACTCACTAGAAGTAGGAAACTCACTTTGGAAGCATGATGCTTTAAAAGGCGGAAGACTTATTCAAGATACTGCTTCCAAGTAGCCAATGCGAAGGGGGGATGGAATGTAGGATGGCAGCGAAAGGGAAAAGATGGAATATCTAATTTGGAAGCTTGATGTCTAGTGATACCCACAAACAAACACCTAGCAAAGTCCTCACTCCAAATCTTCGACTTGTATGTGATAATTGATCGAGTCAAAGCTTTGTCCATAAAACATCCATCCCTCCTCCTTCAAAAAAAGATTTTCCCTATCCAAATAAAATACATAAATTTGTATATGGCCTTCTTCGAGAAATAACATAACTTTAATATATACTAGGACCATATTTAATTTAAAAAAATAAATCGGGATATTCCCCTTATATACATAGAACCCGATATACCGGTCAATTAAAATAAGATATGATCATAGCTCTCTAATAAACGATTCTAAACATGAGGATTGACAATATTTTGTTGTAGATTAACAATGAAATTTTGTATTTGTGTTGTTGCTTCTACAAGTACTTTGGCTTGCTTGCCTTGTCCTTTTTGTTGCCAACATGAAGTCTTGTTGTTACTACGCATTCATCAACATCATATGTTGGTGCAGTGATAAGCTAGTATGAACATCCTTTAAATATTTGTTTCTCCATTTTTTATGCATAAAAACTTAAAAGTACACCTACATGAGGTTGTTGGCAAACCATCTTGCTTGGGCAGCAATGAAATCTAATCTCATACCTAAAAGAGCGATCTGATTTGTAATTCCTAAATTAGTATAGCAATAACGAGAGGTTCGAAGCATGAAAGGAAAGGATAGTAGTCTTTTTTCAAGCTCGAAGCTCATTTCTAGCCTAATAGTGAAAACATCTCGGCATTCCACGGTTCCACGTCACTATATAGTAGCACTGAAATATCACAAGGGCATAATACCCATATTTCAAGCATTTCCCAATATGGAAATGCCATGCAGTATGACCAAACATACGGTTGACCAATGATGTTACGCAAGGCATTTGAGAACTTTTTTGTTAGTACCTAAGCCCACCTCGGTGTGCAAGAGGGGCATTGGACTTATAGGAAAATATCACCACTGTCGAGAAATGACAAAACAACAATAAGGGATTGAGCTTTGTGAGAGTTCATCACCTAGGTAATTAATGGTAATATTATTTTTTTTCTTAAAGAAGTAAAAGGATAGAAAATGTAAGATAAACGAAAATGTCGGGTTTTCGGGGGTTGGCATGATTGTTGGCACTGCAGTTTCTCATGTAACATTATGAGGGTCTGGATTGCAATTAGTCAAGACCACCAGCCATGGGATTTTCCATAATGTAATCATTCTACGAGAATTAATATAGACATGGGACTCTAAAATGTCATTTATGAATATCATTCTTATTGTCTTTCATATTTTCTTAAAAGATAATATGTTACTTGAAATATATATGTATTTTGTATTTTTTATATAACATGTTTCTCCCATACACCCATTTGGGAGGTCATGTTTTCAAGCATTCCCATTTCAGAAGCTTGTACACATTCCAATGTTTTGTGCTGACTTAGTCTTGCACGATATGTGTACTATATATTTCACGAGATCACTCTTTAACTCCCTGGCACTTATCTCCCATCCAAAAAGGTCAGAAATCAAAGCAATGAATGATTTCATGCAATAGAGGTCCATGAAGTGTATATACGATATGTAGTGAATTTACATTTTCTTCCAAATTCAATCTAAAAAGTTGACAATTTTACGGTGAATTTAGCCTCTTCGAGAAGATGCGAAGGAGTCGAAAATTTACCCTAAAAATCGGCATACTTAATAACGAGAGGTGTCTCTGTCCAATATTTTAACAAGATCCATGTATATATTATTAATCTAAAATTATATGTTCATAGAGGGTAAAAAGTTCTCCTATTTGATAGTGGGATTTCATAATAGATCTCTCGGAGGCGAGACCCATCACGGAAGTGGTCAAGGTCATCCGAGTTCCCACATGACAAGTCTTGCGGCATGGATAACTCTGACCCGACGAATTATTTGACATTCTATCGGAAGCATCTAGATACTTTTTCGACAACACAATGTCTAAAATTCAACATGGGTGAATACTGAGATCCTTGATAAATGCCACTTTTTGTGCCAGCCACAAAACATAGAGGAAGGGCCTCATATGAAACATGAAATCAAGGTACAATTTCGAGTTTGCAATGTTAGCTACAAAGAATACTTTCTAGGAACTTATTACTTATCATTCGAAGCTCTCTTATTTTATGTCTATTATGGTCTTTGTTCATCAAACAAGTTTTAATTGGAAGGAATATAATGGAAAAAAATCACAATCACTAGAGATGCACTTCATACCATCAAAACCCGAAGCCAGGATGCTCCATGTTCCTAGAACTTGACATGGAAAAAGGCTTGTCATAAATTAAGATGACACTACCTAATTCCAATCCTTCGGGATTGAACAACATATATTAGCATAATCTCAGATTGGGTTAAGAGCATTTGGTACTCAACCAATATTTCGGTCAGTTAGTAGCTCTCCAGCTTGTTTGTATCCCACTTAAAGAGAAGTCAAACAAGGTACATCGGCTCTGTATCAATTCTTTGCATTTGATACAGATCCTTCAATAAATGCCACTTTTGTGGCCATAGAACATAGAGGAAGGGCCTCATATGCAAACATGAAATCAAGATATAATTTCATTTTGCAATGTCGGCCCCTACAAAGAACTACTTGCTAGGAACTTACTACTTGTCATTCAAGCTCTCTTATTTTATGTCTACATTGTGGTCTTTGTTCATCGAACAAGTTTTCAACGGAAGGAATATAATGGAAAGAATCACAATCACTAAGAGATGCACTTCGCATCACCATCAAACCCGAAGCTGGCACTCCATGTTCTAGAACTTGACATGGAAAGAGCTTGTCATAAGTTAAGTTGACACTACCTAATTTCAATCCTTCGGTTGAACAACATATATTAGCATAATCTCTAGGTTGGGTTAAGAGCATTTGGGTACTCAACCAACATTTCAATCCCTGAGTTACTATCTCTCCAACTTTGTTTGTATCCCACTTAAAAGAGAAGTCAAGCAAGAGTTGTTAGCTTGTATCAATTCATTGCATTTGATTACAAATAATTCAATAAATTCCACTTTTTGTGGCCATAGAACATAGAGGAAGGGCCTCATATGAAACATGAAATCAAGATAAAATTTCGGTTTGCAATGTCGACTACAAAGAATACTTGCTAGGAACTTACTACTTATCATTCAAGCTCTCTTATTTTTATGTCTATTATGGTCTTTGTTCATCTAAACAAGTTTTACAATGGAAGGAATATAATGGAAAAAAAATCACAATGACTAGAGATACACTTCATACCACCAAAACCCGGGGAAGCGGCCTCCATGTTCCCTAGAACTTGACATGGAAAAGGTTTGTCATAAGTTAAGTCGACTTCACTACCTAATTTCAAGTCCTTGCCAGTTGAACAACATATATTAGCATAATCTCAATTGGATTAAGAGCATTTGGTACTCAACCAACATTTCGGTCCCAATTAGTAGCTCTCCAACTTGTTTGTATCCCGCTTAAAAGAGAATCAAACACGAGTCATCCACTTGTATCAATTCTTTGCATTTGATACAGATCCTTCAACCAAATGACACTTTTGTGGCCATAGAACATAGAGGAAGGGCTTCATATGAAACATGAAATCAAGATATGCAATTTCGGTTGCAATATCGACTACTGAAAGAATACTTGCTAGGAACTTACTACTTATCATTCAAGCTCTCTTATTTTATGTCTATTATGGTCTTTGTTCATCAAACAAGTTTTCAATGGAAGGAATACACTAATGGAAAAAAATCACAATCACTAGAGATGCACTTCATACCATCAAAACCAGTAAAGCTGGCCTCCATGTTCCTAGAACTTGACACGGAAAAGGCTTGTCATAAGTTAAAGTGACACTTTACCTAATTTCAATCCTTCCAGTTGAACAACATATATTAGCATAATCTCAATTGGATTAAGATCATTTGGTACTCAACCAACATTTCGGTCCCCGATTAGTAGCTCTCCAGCACTGTTTTGTATCCCACTTAAAGAGAAGTCAAACAAGTACAGTTTGTCAGCATGTATCAATTCTTTTTGCATTTGATCGAAGCACTGAGGACCTTTCTAACATATTGATATGGATCAAAGAAGCAAGAATCCAACAAGGCAAGGCATACAGTAGCCAAAAGTGAAGGTAAACCACAAATCATTTTGTTGATGATACAATTCCAAGCATAAGCGAAATAGCTATAAGATTTCCTTGACATCTTTTGTGAAGTTTCGGGATCAGAAAGGTCAACTTTCAAAAATTGCGAGTCTACTTTTTTGATGTAATAATAATCCCTTGGTAGTGGTGCATCTTAAGAAATTTGGGCTTTATGTTTTGTTGTTATCATGATATTTTTGCTATGAAGAACATCTTTTATTTACATGGTATCACGGTACAACAATTTATTAAAGAGTGCACCCCTCTTTGCTTTTTGCTCATAGTGATTTAATTTTTTGGTGACTAATTGGTCATTGGAAGGGAATTATGGCCATATTTTTAGCATTAACCTTTGTAAATTCATCTTGAGGTTGATTTAATTGTTCAATGGTTAAATGAATCTAATTTATCCAAATTAAGGTTAATAGCTTTGGCACCCTACTTCATTGGGGTTTCTTTTCACACTTGCAAAGGGAAGGTGGCACATTACTTAGTCATCTTACTAAATTTGGAACATATCCTTGTAGGGAAAACTTGTGGAGTCACTTCTTACTATTCTTAAAGGTGTATATTTATTTATTCCATGGAGTTTTGGCATTTTCAAACATATATTTCAGTCCCAGACGATATCAAAAAGCAAAGTCCAGGGCATAAATAGTTTTTTGCAAAATAAAAATCATCTTTTGCGGAGATGGTGAATTCTAATTGACACATTAGCTACGATCTCCTAATACTAAATAAAATATGACATAATTCAAGGAAGCACATGGGATCCATGTAGAAGAGCCCACAATGCACCCCTAAGGTATCCCATCTGCTTTCTAGAATAAAGCTGACCATTGTGAAAATCGAAGAAAAGGCCCATGTGTAGACCATTTTCGGTTATCTACTATTGACGGATATCACATCTTAGGCCCACCTAGAACCACCCCATTCCCAAATATTAAAATATAGAGAAAAACACGCTCAATATAAGATGTTAGTCATGTTCCTACTAGAATGAACATTAGATATGCACTACGAAGCAAATATATATATATATATATATATATATATATATATATATATATATATATATATATATATATATATATATATATATGCAGAGCTCCATTGACAACTCTAGAAGAATATCACAGGAATCATATAACCTTCATCGGCAAAGAAATTCACTCGATGTGTCACCTCTTCTTCTAGATACCTCATAATCGAACACCTGCTATTACAACATTGTGTGTAATTGTTAGTTGGTTTCCTCATCATCGTGAGCTAGCGTGGCTGATTTTTTGGTCACTTTTCCATGACTCCCCTTCGTTGATCACCCGATTTTATGAACCAATACAACACCCTTCCCATTAAATGAAACATCGTGATATGATGACTAGCTACATGAACATCTTCCCTTGTTCCATTAGGAACAAATTCACTTTGTTAATCCACGATCGGGAACAAAATCACTTTGTTTGTCCACGATTTTCTATTACTTCATCCACCGAGTTCAACTTCACCTACTAATGCTCTTAGTTCTATGGACAGAAACCTCAACCCCGTGTATTTCAACTTCATGGTGGCACCCATCCCAATACTTCCACCACTTATTCCTAAACTAAACCCACCTCATGCTTCAAAAGTAGCATTTCAGCATTTAATGTCCCATCACCTTCATCATTAGTGCTCAAGATTTGAATGCTTCCATGGCACTTTTTTAGAGAAGGATTGAGACCATCTACTCCAATGTCTATTTCAAGTCTTCGTTGATCATGGTGTGACTCAGTGACTATGAAACATCTCTTGCCATAGGATGCTCGATCTACTGACCGAAGCTCTCTGTTGTCAGTGTGCACTTTGATGTTCCACCTGAGAATACGACTTCAATCATTGACTTCATCGGCATCGTGATTAACCACAGTTCCTTCCACACTTATCAACATCGTTGGGACAAGTGATTACAACTTTGTCCATTGTTCTTCCTCCTTCAACTCCATCTTGCGTTTGTAGGAGCCTAAGGACCTCGTGACTCATATGACGCTGCATGATCTCCCAACTTCACTTTGCCCGGTAAGGTTTTCCCTAACATTGGATCCATGTCTTCTATAGGATCTTCCAAGGGTGCAACAATAGCGGGAGTGTTGAAACATGTCGGAGAGTGGCCACTGCCGGCTATTGTCGAATTCAAGTACATACCTACATTCAAGTGTGATTTTCCATCAAGCATGTAGTTAGTAGCTTCCCTACTGCTTCATCTCGACCTTCAAAATTTTCCCTATCCCTTGAATCAATAGCATACCATCATTCAATTCCACTAGCTTGCACTTACCCCACGAGTAAGTAATAACATTTTCTCGTCTGCGCGAGATCATTCCCCACTAGAAAGAACACAAGATGGACGAGGGGCTATAAAATCCTAGAGCCCACTATGATCCACTCTCCACATAGCTATACCAATCTAAAGCTGTACATTTGTTGAAATATTATGTTGAGATTCGGATGTGGAAATATTTTTTCTTTGTGATTTCTCTCTTTTCAGATTTGTATTGACCTTGAAAACAACAACATGCTTGGGCCTGGCTCACATGTTGGATGAAATTGACACGACCTGGACCAACGAGAACATGCATTGTCAATACGATCGGGTCAATACAATGAGCAACCAATTTTACAATCGAGTCAATACAATCGGGATGAAATTGACTCTGACACTTTTGGACCAACAGGAAGCATGCATTGACTGATTGTTTTAACATGAAAGCTTTATGCTTATTGACAATATATTTTAAATACACACTTGATCAAGAAAATGCATTGTTATGGTGAATTAAATTACTAATTAGGTACTTACTAAAAAGATGATGATGTTAGAGAGGAGACTTGCACGGGTGACTACTGGGAGCAACCGGAGGTGGTCGGACATAGCTCTTCTAAGTTACAAATACGAAGAGAAAAACTAGTTGATGTATATGTGGTTGCTCCACCCTAGCGCTTTGTATTCGATCTATATACTTGGGATGTGTAAGGTACATTGCAAAGGCTGTCGACCCTATCTAGCGCAGTTTCCGAAAGTGATGCACATCTTGGGACAAAAGTCGGTTTGGGAGTTCGGCTAATGGCAAAAATATTCTAATTGGAGTCGGTCGAATGCTCGCGTCGCGAAAACGCAATTCTCTTTGATTCACACCTACTTCAAAGACTTCATCACGGTGGAATTCTCTCTCTCTTTGATCTTATATCCGCGTTGGAACCTCGGGGCTCCCATATGAAAATCATGCAGAGATGATGAGGGTTACGCGAGCGATAACGAAGCACACGAGTATGGGAATGCCATAAAGCTCTTCTACGAGCGATGAGATTATCTTTCAAAGGGGAAGGTGACATTTTTGGTTTGGAATGGAAAATTCAAGGGTGCGGGATTACTCGTTAAGGACGAGTATGAAAATAAAATTGCTAAAATGACTCCCGACCCTACGTTGTCTCCTTTTTATATGGCATGGAATCTTAAAATCCCGACCCTACGTTGTCTCCTTTTTAATGGTGAGGAAGCACTGCATGATCTCAGTGGGTTATGAACCTACGGTGTTGATGTTGAAGGATGAAGGAGATGGAGTGGAAACAAATAGGGAAGGTGCATCGGCAAGGCGCAAATAGTACTGGAATTTCCTTTGGATGAGAATTTGAAACTATAGAAAGGCTCATAATTTGGACATGCATTCGGGATTGCAAAAAAAAGCAACAAAAAGTGCGGAAAGGAGTTGAATACACGATTTATTGTTTTAGAAACAAGAAACAATAGTATCAATTTCCCAAATGCAAAACAAAAATGGCTTAGGGAGCCGGTGCGTATCAGTGACTCCGGAAGTGGCAAAAGAGAGTAAACATCAAATAGTTCGAGAAAGAGCATTTGATGAAAGAATATGTAGATTCCTTTAGGGTCTATGGAAAATTTACTTCTTGCATTCACGGTGAGATAAATGGTTTCGACAATATTCGTTTAATAATCTTGAAGTTTCTTTGAAGAATCTCATAAGTGCTATACAAGCAACTCATAAGTCTCAAAAAAAAATTATTGATCGAGGCCCTGAGGGCAAGTATGTTGTTTTGGGCGAATATTACAAAGATTTGACCGAGATGGCTAGGCAAGAACCTAAGTGTGGCATCATTTTATGTCTATGGAGCATCAAAGAGTGCTCCATGGAAGGAACATCATCAGAGAATTCTCTATGGTGTGGGTACAAGCAAGTTAAGAGAATTTCAAGAATGGATTCCTAAGAACTCTCCTGTGGTGATTCTATCTCAAGCATGATCCTACGTTGGAAGAAAAAACCTTGGTGAATTCACTATTAACACAGTTTTGCATAGCTTTAATTGAATCTTGGTCAAAATCTTACACTCTTGCCTAATTGCTCCACTTTCTAGGTTGAGTCTATCAACTTTTCTTTTAGCTTTTGAGATCCCATTTTCATTTGATCTATGATGCCATCCTTCAATCTATACATTTCATTCAACTTGAAATCATCAATCACAAAAACAACATCAACTATAGTCAATATAATCCTTTATCTACTTTTCCCATGCCTGAAAGGTCAAGCCACACAGGGAAAAATCCATTTTAATGTTTATTTTCCACTTGTTTCATGCTAAATAAAATTCACATATGAAAAGAAAGATGTGTTTACAACATCCTAGATTAATGACACCAAAAGAAAAAATACACTCCACTAGTAACCATAAAAATTTTAATAGGGCAGCAAGGAATTACAATTATGAGAAAAGGCAAAGAAAGAAGGATCGAAAACAAAGAAACAGTTAAAATAGTGAGCAAATGAGAATGCTATTAAGCCTAATTGATCAACCTAGGACACCCAAGGTAAGATTGGTTCACTAGTGAGGTCAGAAGAGTTTATCCCAACCACTAGGTTTCATTGTCACTATGGTCCGTGCCACCCAAATGGCATAACACAAAAGCCCTAGACCATTTTGGCAGAATATTTACCATTCAGACCCGTCACCTAAGCCAATAGAAGTCCCTCATGGGAATGTTTCTTGCAACGATTCCTATAATTAAACAATAAAAATAAAATTTTGTTAGCTACATCTTGAGTGGATTTAGTAGCCTCTAGAAGCTTCTCCTCTAGAACAGAGCCTTAATCCTGCGCGTCTGAGTGCACGGTCATCTCTTCAAGATCCAATTTCTTTGCTTTGAGACTCTTGGGAATATGGGTCCAGGAAAATCCCAGGCCCTTTTTGAGGCAAATGAGCATCTGGCTGGTGACCACCTACGATCTTAGGATATTTGATTTCTTTGCCGTAATCAATGTATTCTTGCTCTCTTATCTACTTCTTCGCTAATTTTTGAATTGGAAAGGCACATGTCGTCGTCTTCTTTGGTGAAGCCATTGTTGCCCATGCCTTTAGCTTAATCTTCCTCCATGGAATCTTGAACATATAGCCTATTGAACACCTAGTTTTGCTTGTCTATAAGTATTTTGAAGTGGAAAAGGGAGATGGAGGGTTGGGGATGGGCCATCACCTAGGAATGTGGTGAACCTTGTGCAAATTCCCTCTGTAGAACGAAATCACCACGATTGGAGGAACCGAGAATCCAATCTCTTGATTCAACCAAATGTATCATATCATACCCTAACCAGAACTCAGTTCATATCTAAAGCAGGTGAGCACTGAGGAAAAGCTTTGACTACATTTGACCACTAATCTGGACAGAATAAGATTGTTGATGTTTAAAGGCAGAATTCTGAATCATGTCTTTGGCATTTGGACAATGATACTAATCATCACCTTGGCAAGTCAATAATGTTTCTATCAGCTCTCTCTCTCTCTCTCTCTCTCTCTCTCTCTCTCTCTCTATTGTACATTTGATGTGAATAATAAGAAGAATTTTTCAGGGGTTTTCCCCATTTTGGGGTTTTTCCCTCGCTTGTGCCATATTCTCTTGTTCTTTTGTCTTGGCTTGTCTTTAGCATTTCTCATTAATGTTCTTTCTGTTGAAAAGTGTAACTAGGTCGGTCTTCATGTTGGCTATGTAATTATGTATTTATGAAAAGAAGAAGACAAAGATAATAAAGTGTATTTTTGGTGTGCTTGCTTCATGGGTTTCATGAGAAAGATTTTATTAAGTAGATGGACTTCTTCTTGATGTTCATTAGGTTTGAGTTAAGTGTCAAATCTACTCTAGCTATATGCTCCAGGATCTTATGAAAGAATCTCACAACAGTCCTCAATGCAATGATGAAAGACAAGCCTCAAAATGCAAGAAATGAAGTACCTCATCAATGCTGAGATAAACATTATCTAGTCGGCCTCACTCACAGCTATATGGTCGGCTTGCTCAAGGGGATGTGCCCTCTATATATATATATATATATATATATATATATATATATATATATATATATATATATATATATAGAGACACACACACACACACACACATATGGTATGCATATATATATATAGACACACACACACACACACACATATGGTATGCGGTCACAACTGAAGAAATCAATGCGGATACCTCTGTGTATACAATTCAGATATCTTTTGAAGCTTTTGGATAGGTTCCACAGTTCGGATACTTATCACAGTTTGGATTCTACTTCAGTGCATATGGAGAAAAAGGCGCAGTTAAGGTCTGTGATATGATGCGAAGAAGGAAGACTATTTAGCGAACATAAAAGAGCTTTAGTATATCTCTATCTTGGGTCTTAAAATATTGGTTAAGTTCTACAGCGTGATAACGGTCTTTGCAAGGAGTGCAGAGAGAAGACATTGTTACAGTGCAAGATATACACAGCGTAAAAGAAGGCCAGCTCAACCATGATACAGTCATGGTGATGATTAGTACAAAGATGATGTTCAGTAGAAGGTCTCGGTGATGGAATATGCTACACGGTGCTACATGGTGCTACAAAGGAGGATGATTGTGTCTTGGTCTAGGAGAGGCAGTTTAGGTCAAGGTTTGTCATGGTCATTGTAGTCATCAGGTGAAGAATCTATAAGAAGAGATTTTTGGATTTTCCTCTTGAGAGGGGTTTTAGCCCTGGCTTAGAGCCTAACTATTGTGTCACTGATGTTATTGTTTTTTATGGTTGTTTGATGTTTTAAACGTAATCATAATAATGAACGAAGATGATAAGTAAGAAGTAACTCAAGAAACTATCATGTATGAGAATTTTCATTAACTCTTGCCCTACCTAATTCTCAACACTTTCGTTAGTTACTATCATATATTGTTTAATGTAATTGATAATGGATTAATGGGCTCATGATTGAATGAAGTAACTATCCTAAGAAAAGAACATGTTTCCAAAATTAGCATGGAATCAGAGCACAGGAGAGAACAATCCCAAGCTCAAAGAGATTGCAATCACTTAGAAGCATCTGAAGAATTTCATTGGTACCTCTATCCCTCTGTGTTAGGGATCAAGAATGTCAAATCTGTGGTATTTTCTTAAGGCCTTCTACTAGCCCTAATCAGTGGACATGGGCTCCAATCCAAGAGCAACTCAAATATCATGAGCGAAAGTTGAAAGTCATCAAGGTATGTTCCAGTAATATATTTTCCAAGGATTATTTATCAGTCCCATTCAGATTGTATCTTCATTATATTTGAAGCAGAGTTTCTCGACCATAAAGTCACAGTCCTGGGCATAACACATGGATACCAAATCCTAGGTCTTCTGGGCATGATCACTATGATCACTGTTTGTATCAACAGTTCAGTATTCTCTTTAGTTTGACTCTTTTAGTGTGCCTTTAAGAATACTTCGTTTTAAAGATAGAAATCATCTGTGATAAGGTCTTGCCACCATGGTTCCCTGCTTGAAGGGTTAAAGTAATTGTTCGGAAAAATAATATCATCAACAGGTCGTGTTTCTCTGTGATCCTTGAATGGATCTCATCCTCTAAGAATTATCACTATGACAGGGAAATCTCTGTCCTAGTGCAGTATCATATATGGTATCACTCAGTTAGCTCAGTTCCTCTAAAGAAGGCATTGCTCAATCTCTTATATCTTGGTTCCTACTAGTTTACTCTCAATTGAAACAGCCCCACAGTCTATGTGAACATCTTGTATGGTTCTCCCTTTGCAATCTCAAGTTCTCAACACATGAAAAGTATGGCTGCACCATATATATATACAAGTTATGGCAATCAGGGTATAGGTTCGGGATATTATAAACATCATCTCAGGCATGTAAGCTAATCTATATTTACTCCTGTTATGACTCTGAGTAATCATATATTCTGCAGTAAGTGTGTCCTCCTATCCCTCTTCAATATAGTTTTCAATTGGCATGACATCATATTTTCAGGCAGACCATTATTAATATACATACGTTCAGTCAGCCTTGAAAGAAGAATTGAGATATGCATTGTTGTTCAAATCAGTCATGGCATTTTGTCAAAGTTTTTGGAAGTTCTGATGATAAGGCTTGCTTCCAATCTAAGTGGTGGAAAAGTCATGGCCATAGATTGTATTTTGACAATCTTCTCCATACAAAAGGAGGCTAGCAAAGGAGTCATAGGACAATGAATCATCAAGGCTCATCATTATTGTGGATAATAGCATAAAAATGCATCTATACAGAATATATGCCTCTGTATGAGACCCTTGATTTGCTCAATCCACATCAGCTCATACACTTCTTAGCCAACCTGTTAAAATTTCTTTTAGTTACAGTGGGTACACACTGAGTATAGACTTTTTTGGGTTACATTCGTAAGCATGATAGCTTCTGGCATCAAGCTGTGGAGATGTTTTCATTTTGTTTAACAGAATTAATCTTCGTTCAGAGCAGAGGTTCAACTGGATTCATGTCAGTCACAGAAGTCCTGCGTCTCTCAAAGGTAACGAACTTGGAAATTTGAAAGATCTGAAATATAAGTCTGCACAGCAGAGATGCTTGGTTATATCAGCTCCTCTATGGCACTTCTATGGTCTCCTTTCCATCGTGCAATATGCACGATACCATGTCAGTCTAAGAAGAAGCGATAGGGATTCTACGACAAAAGAAACTACAACACATTTGAAGCTTTCAATATTGAAGAACTTCTTGGAGAAAAAGTGCATGGCACTTTGGAACAGTTCTACCGCTATAAGCAGAGGTGCCTCAATAAATAGTAAAGATCGAAATCTTGAGTTTATACGACATTCATGAAGATTCATTTTCGAAGAGTAGCAAACAGAAATCATTGCAATTTCATATACCCTAAAAAATCGAATTACATTTTCATTCAGGAGGATTTAGAGAAAGTGTGTACATACCTGGTCAAACTTTAAGGTAACAAGAGCGATGTCTGAGGAGGTAAAAGCAATTGAGGACCCTGATCCATGGAAGAATAAAAAATCCCCCATAGAAAGAATTGCGAGCCCCCTTCAAAAAATCGTCCAGATGGGTGATTCTGAGAGCGTCATCAACAGTGGTCCACCATATCATGACCATGTAATCTGCTTGCCAAGTGATTCATCTTACATTTCTTTTTCTTGTCATTTGATGTCAGGGTCGACTTGGGTTAAGCTTGTGCAGAAAAAGAGCTTGAAGCTCGTTCAATGAACTTGCACAGCTGATAGATCAAAAACCCGACATGAAAACACGGTGATAAAATTGAAACATAGTAGTTTACATAGTTTTATGAATTAAATAATTGATTTCCTACTGGCGGGAATCATAGGGCGAGACATCGTAATTAAAATGAATGAATATGCTATGAAATTATGAAATTAAAATTTGACCAGGTATAATAAAATAGGATGTATAGTAATTACTTAAATCACTATTAAATTATTAAGTGACACATTTTTATGAGTAAAATTATAAAATACTATGGAATAATTTAGCATAGGAATTATGGCTAAAACATTTAAGAGTTAGAATAGAGTTTTTATGTGATCACAATAAAAATAATACATATTAGAGATATATACATGGATCATATATATCAAGTTAAAGTGATCGCTAAAGCAACATCTTCCTACACGTAGTATCCTAGATGGCCAAGGTAAGGTGTCGTCAAACCAATTATACAGTCATTCGTATATCTTAATTGGAAAATTATTAATGTCACAAGAATCACAAGGGTTGATATGTCAATCAAAATTTAAAATTATCCTCTAAAAACTCATATAGAAAGTGGGGTAACAGGGCCTATGACATCCAACCTGTGATTTGCAATGGGAAATCCTCAACAGTCTCTTTGGAGAAATAATGTCTCATTAAGGGGTTCAATAAGAGGTATGAGGCCCCACCAATTTGATAGTTGAAGAAGTTTGAATATTGGCTTGTCAATTTTGGCCCTAAGTAGGCAAGGCAACATGGAAGGAGGTGACCACCTTGGAAAAGTTCAAAAGGGGAAGGCCACATAAGGTATTATATAAAGATCTAAATCCAAGGACCTCCCTCATAAAAATAGTTAGACATGTATTGAAAGAAAGTAGATAACAACCATCTAAATCTTGATAAAATAAAATAGAACATCCCTTGAATCCATAATAAATGGAGCATCTACATATGAGGTGATCCTCTAACTCAATGTTGTGTATATGGCAAAGCTAGAATATGTTATTGAGAAGAGGAATATCATGATGTCATTAGTTTCAACTAGACACTAATGTAAACCCACTTTGAAACCACCAAGGGGGATCTGAAGGGCAACATCTAGTGCTCTAGTGTGTATGAGGGTTTAAAAATAAGGCCCCCTCTTATTTGCATGAAGTATTCCTAGTACAAATCCATCTTAGTGTCAAGGCCATGAAAAGATGAAGTTCAAGTACTAAATTTATTGTTTATAAATAACCTCTTTAACAACTTGACACAGACATATAATGATGTCATTTACATTGGAGGTGTGTGTCACTTGATCATGTTACAACTTTAATCGCTCCCCCACAAAAAGGTGTTATGCTCCCTTGTGATGATGCATCAACCCTAATGGAGAACAATCTCGTGATGTAAAAGAAATTTAAACATGATGTAACTTTAATAGTGCCCTACATTCACCCCTTGGCTCACCACTCATGGCAAATGTGAGGCTATTTCAAGCATTGATGTGGATAATATCATTTTATTTTATCTTGTGTATAGTATTCTACATTGACACAATTGTGTTTTTTTAGCAAACAAAATATTTGTATCAAGGGTTGGCTCCTTGTGCATTAGGGTTGAAGAGGTTGTGTCATTGTGAGTGATCTATTCACTGCCAACTCCTTGTGTGGGAGAGCACTACAAGCTCCATGTCAACATAAAGTGTAGATATTGTGAGCAATTCTTATCAAGGTTTTGAAAATTATCCAGTTGTTCCACATTTGGTATACATGTTAATAAGGGCATTTCCCAAAAACACACACCCTCGAGACCAACACCTAGTTCTCTAAAAATCAAATGGTACCAATATTCTTAGTTAGAGGTGAAGGATTCTCCTAAGAGGTTATTTTGTTGGTTTGATGTGTTTTTTTTTGCCTTGGATACTAAGTGGTGAAGGGCTTCAAGGGTTAAGATCTAAGGGCCAAGGGCTTGGGGGGGAAGGGATTTAGGGGTTAAGGGCTTAATAATTAAGGGATTTAGGTGTTAGGGGTTAAGGGGTTGGGTTTTAAGGTGTTTAGGGGTTATGGATTAAGGTTTAAGGGTCATGAGTTAAGAGAATAAGGGGTTAGTGCTTAGGGGGTTCATAGATTCTATGTTAGGAGTTAATGGCTTAAGGTTTAATGCATCAAGGGGTTGATGGCTTATGAGTTATGAGTGTAGGGTTAAGAGATTATGGCTTCGGGGTTAAGGGATAGGGAATTTAGTGGTTATGGGTTAATGGCTTATTCGTTGTAATAATGGGGCCCCTAATCCCCTTATCACCACTATTGGGGGTTCCTCTTTCAATTCCTATTGTTACCTTCCCTCCAGGCCCCCTAGCCCCTATGAAATTAGGTCTTAATCCCCCTTCTCATTCTCTAATGTGTGGATTATAGATCTTATTAAATCATGCTTGGATATCCCACTTCTACCCATCCATGCTACATGTGTGTCCCCTAGTCCTGTTCAATACACCACAAAATACTCCTCCCACCTTTTCGGTCATATCATTCAACTTATCTTAACATTGTGGGTGAAATTGGTGTTTATGTTGTAAAGTGAACAAAGAAAATATTTACTTGTTTTCTCTTTTGAGAAGATGTAGAAATTGATTGTCATGATTGGAATGTGCATGCATCAATCTACATTGGGTTGTTTTTCGAGCTTAGACATGAATAATCATTTGGTCATACTCCATACTATCGATGGAATCTAGTATCACAAATGTATCGATGGGAAGTTTGAGAGATTCTTTTGAAAGCTTGTGTGTTGTGGTGTTTAGCTCCTGGAGAATGTGTGTGAAAGATAGCTAGTCCAAATAGTTGGGGGGATCTATGATACCCTATAGGATGGGATGTAGGTAGATGTTTTCTATCATGAATTATTGACCCAATTGATCATTATTTTTTAATCCCCCATGATCTATCGGGATTTGACTCTTTTGATGGATGTAATTTCCAGAAGTGTACAAAGAGCAATGGAATCAACTCAGTTGTTGGAGCCTTAACTTTGGGTATACCTTACTTTCTCGCTATAAGACTGGGAGAGGAAGAGTACCACACCCACTTTGCAGCTAGGTGGGATAACTTGTGCAACACCATCAAAGAAGTCACAAGGGCATCCAAGAGGGAGTGGAGAAATTACCAGAATTCATTATTTTTTGTGGTTTAGGATGAATCTTGTCTTCTAAACACTATTTTTTATCAATTCAATTGTGATCTTTGTTATAATTTCTCGTGAACAAAATGTGTTGTTGTTCCATTCCCACTAGACATTGCTAATTAGAATGCATGGGAAACCTTTATAATAATCTTCCATGATATTGAGTAACTAAGTTTTGAAATTTTCTTCCAAGTTTTAGATAGGACCACGAGCCTATCATGTTCAATTTTGCAAGGGTGGTGGTGATCATGACCTGCACTGTGTTAGGAGAGGAGATAAATAAGTGTGAAGAAATATCATCAAATGACTTACCTAAAGGATAGATGTTGGGCTGATTCGTGAACTATCATGGATATTTTTCGTGAACAAAATGTGTTGTTGTTCCAATCCCACTAGATATTGTTGATTAGAATGCATGGGAAACCTTTTTAATAATCTTCCATGATGTTGTGTAACTAAGTTTTGAAATTTTCTTCCAAGCTTAGATAGGACCATGAGCCTATCATGTTCAAATTTGCAAGGGTGGTGGTGATGACCTGCATTGTGTTGGGACAAGAGATAAATAAGTGTGAAGAAATATCATCATATGACTTGCATAAAGGATAGATGTTGGGGTGATTCGTAAACTATCATGGATATTTCTTGTGAACAAATCTGTTGTTATTCCAATCCCACCAGATATTGTTGATTAGAATGCATGGGAAACCCTTTTAATAATCTTCCATGATGTTGTGTAACTAATTTTTTAAATTTTCTTCCAAGCTTAGATAGGACCACAGGCCTATCATGTTCAATTTTGCAAGGGTGGTGGTGATGACCTGCACTGTGTCAGGACAAGATATAAATAAGTGTGAAGAAATATCATCATATGACTTGCATAAAGGATATATGTTAGGGTGATTCGTAAACTATCATGGATATTTATCGTGAACAAAATGTGTTGTTGTTCCAATCCCACTAGATATTATTGATTAGAAAGCATGGGAAACCTTAATAATAATAATCTTCCATCATGTTGTGTAACTAAGTTTTGAATTTTTCTTCCAAGCTTAGATAGGACCATGAGCCTATCATGTTCAATTTCGCAAGGGTGGTGGTGATGACCTGCACTGTGTTGGGACAACTAGAGATAAATAAGTGTGAAGAAATATCATCATATGACTTGCATAAAGGATATATGTTGGGGTGATTCGTAAACTATCATGGATATTCCACTAGACAGTTCATCATAACATAATAGATAAAACTATATTTAAAAATGAATGAATAAGAGTTTGTGACAGGAAGTGTCAGTGAGTTTTAGGTGTGCTAAGGAGGGAGTGACGTCAAGGCATGCTAGGCAGTGTTAAGGCATGCTAGAGGCCAGGGAAACAGTGTGCCAATGCATGCCAGGGCGGAGTGTTTGGGAGTGCCAAGGAAAAACAAGGGAGCACTAGTGTCAAGTGCATGGAAATGAATGAATAAGAGTGTGTGACAGGGAGTATCAACGAGTTCTAGGTGTTCTAAGGAGGGATTTTAAAGGTATGCAAGTTAGTGCCAAGGAATGCTAGAGTGCCAGGGCGACATGCTAGGATGTGCCAAATGCTAGGGTGTGTCAATGCATGCTAGGGAGTGCCATGGAAACACAAGGGAGAACTAGTTCAAAATGCCTGGTAATGAACGAATAAGAGTGTCTGATAGGGAGTGTCAGTGAGTTTCAGGTGTGATAAGGAGGGAGTAGCAAGGTTACATGTTAGGAAATTCCAAGGTATGCTAGAGTGCCAGGGCATGTCAGGGAGTGTTAGTGTGCAAACCCTTCTTCATTATATTACAAACTACAATACAACAGGCTAGAGCTCTTGTACCATGGATCGTGACCCTTTACAATCACACTGATACAAGGAATAAAACTAGGGATTGGTGTTACTCCTTTGACAACAAATCTATCATGAACAAGACAACACTTGACCTACTTGTTGATGGTGGCCACACACAACCCTTTCAGTCCACAAGTTTAATGAGAGCACCACAAGTTTAATGTTTGAAGAATAAGGGGCCACCCCATTGTCCAACACTTTTGATGGGTCCCATGCATCATTGCGGCACTCATGGACCCCAGTATGCCTCCTAGAAGGCCCTAAGACATCAGTTGACCTCTTATGAGGCTTATTATTCCATGTATGAGATAGTTTGGTGGGATTGTCACCAAAATTTAGGATTAGTTGCATAATATTTTATGTTTAGGGGCTAATGTAGGCCCATAAGCTAATTAGATCAACTTTTAATCAATGTATAAATAGGAGTTAGTTGGATTCATTTGTATCATCACTTGATTTGGGATCTCTCTATCTTTAGAGAACTTCACATTTTTCCTTGGAGGACTATTTTGGATGATGGATGCATTTTGATGTATGGATTTGGGCTATTTTTATCTTGGAGATTTGCTTTTGAAAATGTGAAGCTAGTTGGATATACTCTCTAACATTGTGAGTGAAAATTTAATGCTATTCTTGTTGTTGTTGCATACTATTGAATTTCACTATAACTAGGGTTAATTGCTGCATGATGGAAATGTGGAATTATGTGTCTATTTATCTTATTTAATGTATGGGCAATTGTTGGATGAATGAAATATCTTAGAGATCATTTTATCTCAATAAAATTGCACCACTTGTATGAAATATAAATGCTTGAAGGTCACTTTTCGTTTTCCTCTAACATTGGACGAAGTTGACTTTCTGGGCCTCCATGATCAAGAAACTGAATTATTGTTCATTATCACCCCTGACTCCATATCCCCAAGTGAATTATTCACTAGTACTTCAAAAAGGGTGATGATTCCCCCCCCCCCCCCACTTTTTCACAATTTTCCATTTTTCCCTAGGTCTAGCCCCATTAGGTCACCTAGGGCATCAATTTCCCAAGAATATAGCCAGAGGAAAACTTTGATCTTCTAGAGGCAATGACATTGGTAGGTGCCTTCACTCTCCTCATAATTTGGGCCAATTCTGACGATGGAATCTTCAAATACCTTAAGCCCTAGCTCTAGGATCAAGTTTTGCATAGGTGTTCCCAAGGCTAGAGCCTAGTAGGATCAATTTGACCCATCGAAGTAAAAAATATTGCCTAATCCTTTCCCCTCACATTTTCCAAGATAGGAACATCATTGGTTGCTAAATTCCATCACCGAACCTAGGTTGGGTCCACTTGGCCCCATGTGGTCCCATTTGGTGTCAAAGGCCTTTCATCAAGGACCATTTGGGAATCCAAGTTCCCAAAGGATTTTAGGGATTGGTAACTTCCTTTATAATTCTTATTCTTCTCCCTCAACCCTTCAATCCCCCTCCTCTCTCCCTAGAAGATCAAGTCCCTTGCTTAAAAGGCAAGCATGTCCCACTCTATATTCTATCTTAGGGAAAGGGATTCTAGGGTCACTTCCCACCTATTCATTGACCTATAATATACGAGTGACTTCCTAAACTACCAGGACTCCTCCCATTGGTGAAATTTCGTGAAGAGCAAGGAGCCTTAGCTATGGTGACAATGGGCTAAGCCTCCACCGTTTCCCTTTTCCTAGTTGTTTCCCGCTTAGGAACCCCTTTTAGGTCCACTACTAGTTTGAGTGGTAACAAGTTGTTCACAACTCCATTTGTGAACAACTCTTTGGTATGTCCACTTTTTCCATACTACGGCTCCAAGATGAGAAGTCTAGGGCTATGGAGGTTGCCCTTCTTCTCATTGAATTGATCTTCTACAATATAATGAAATAGGGCTAGTTGGTTGGCCCACTTGACTGCTACTTTAGTCCTTCAAATTATGCACATCCTTAGGCCCTATACACCTGCCCTTCTACCAATCTTGTTGTCCTTCACAAGTACAAGAGTTAGGGTTCTTCTTTGATAGTCACCTAACAACCCTCCAACTATACTTGGACTAGCATCAATCTGCCCAACCATAGTCAATTATTTTTACTGATCTAGGGCTCACAATATTTTCTTCATCTAGGGCTCTTCAAATATTCCACATAACAATGGTTTGAGTCCTCTCAAAATCATTGTTCTTTTGTATCGAAAATTTGATCTTTGTTGTCCAATCTATGAATAAATCTGAACTGCTCCTCTTATCATCCTTCTAACAATCTATAGATGACTGAACTAGGGTCACAAATCAACCATTAATAGTCCATTGAATTATTTTTTATAGGTTGCTTCAGATATCTGTCTAAAAATCCCTGGATAGTCCACCAAATCAACTCCTCAACATGTCAATCCATTCTTCACATGGCACATTTCTTCTGCATGCTCAATCTTCTGCTCAGGTTCCACCCTCCTTTGGATATGCTATTTCCACACATGGGAAATTTTCTATAAATACAACTGATAGTTATGTTTTTCTGAACTGTGTTATAATAAGGATGAAGGGTCTTTTTATCATTTAAAAAAGAGATAAAACCCTAAACAACCAAAACCCTAACCCGAGGAGATGTAACACCAAGAGTTTATGGGCCCCATTGGGGTTAGTTGGGCAGCCAACTTCCCGGGGTCGTAACTTGGTCATATGATCTTCGTTTGACGCACATGATACCTCGTTAGAAAGATCTCTCCAAGGATTACAACTGCTAATGAAATTTATATGAAATTTCCAAACCTTGCATGCCCAAAAAATGTTGTTTGGGGCCTCAAAACGGCTCTGGAAGTTCAGGACCCGAAAAATTGACAAAAATAGTAAATTGTGCTATAATTAAGGAAACTGAAAGAGACAATGGTGAGGGCCCAAGTGGAATAGACGGGTGGCCACAAATATCCACCTCGATCAACTTCAATCGAATTTCTTGAGCTAACTCAATCATCATGACTTAGTTAACTGACACAAGTTGTTATGAGACGAAATTACAATTTATTGTCCAATTTATTTAAGGGAAAAATAAATTAGACGCCTCACATTCCTCACTCCTGGTACATCAAAATTCCTCACCGGTGTGGGTGCATTTTTTTTTGTCCTTTCTAGTTGCCAATTTCACTTTTTCTTGTTGCAAATTTCAACACTCCCTCTCAACAAGAAAGGAATTCAATCAATCCCCATCTGGTACCTTTGGAATGTTCTGCATGCTACACTTCTCTAGTGTTGTTTGCACCTGCAAATCCTGAAACTGAATAGCCTCCAAACAACTAAATCAGTATAATGCATCTGTCATCAGAGTCTTCTGGCTGTTGCTAGCTACTGCACCTGTCTAGTAGTGGATTCTCTGCGTTGCTGCTGACATCTACATCCGTGCCCTTTGAAATGTTTCTAACTTTGATTTGTGCTCCAGTATTTGACATCTGTCACTCTGATTTTTGTCTTGTTGACATCTGACTACATCAATCTAATTGATCCTTCCTACTACTGTTGTATTATGGGCTCCTCGTAGCCAGGTTCGATCCATGAGACACGCCATCTCAATAAACCTTGCCCAAATTTCTTATCTTGGGATTATGTCTACACATCACCCCACATTACACCTCAAGGTATGGTTTCTACCTCTTCCTATCTGGCTCAAAATTCCCCCCTCATGGAGGTCTCTGCTTGAGTGGATGCTTCCACTCAGTCTCCTCTCTACTTCTCCAATTGTGGCAGCTACTCCACAACCTTCTGAGATTGCTTCTCATGAGAATGCATGTTGAGAGGTAATTTATGCTCCCTCTAAACCACCAAGTCTCTAACTTCTGCCTTTCTCCTCAAAGCTTTGCATGCATCTGGTACCTCAAGTACATATAGGTTCTTGACTCGCGCACAATGTAATTGTCTCGATGTTACAAAAAGTTTCTAAAAAAGAATTGATTTTAAATCGATGATATCTCCCTCATTCGAGCTCTGATTCGATCGATTTTTTTTTTCCATTTGGGTATATTTTCACAAGGATTCCAAATATTCTATTTGTTTTTTAAAATTTTACACCAAAATCTTCATATATTCTCTGCAAACTCACCGTCCAAAAAATTCTTGCTTTGATACCATGTAGAAAATCTAACCAGTGTGGGTGCATTAAACCATGCCAAATCATACCAAGGCATCCCAAAATATTCCATACATGCTAATACTTTCCAAGCACAAACACGTTCCAAGCGCCAATATGTGTCAAGGACTAGTGTTATGCATGTTATGAAGTGGAAGGGAATGTTGAAGAGTGCTAAGGTGTGCTAGAGAGTGATAATGCATGTTGATGAGTGTTAAGGATTACTAGGAAAAAACATTAAGGGAGCACTAGGTAAAAATTCATGGAAGCTAATGAATATGAGGAATGTGTGCTAGAGACTAGTGTTAATGAGTGTTAGTTGTCATGCCAAGGAGGGAGTGACAAGGTATGCAAAGAATTGGTAAGGCATGCTAGGGAATGTCAAGGCATGTCAAGAATTCCCAAAGTGTGCTTGGGAGTTCCAAGGTGTGCTAATTATATCATGTGCCAATTAATAGTGCCAAGATATGCCAATACATGCTAGGTGCTAAGGATATTGTGGCGCAGGGTGCCAGGTTATGTCAATATGTGTCAAGGCAACAAAAGGAAGAACCAATATTAAGAGGGTTAATAAGTTAGGACTTTATCTTTTTGAAAAGGGTCATGCTAGGCACACTAATAATAGGTCCCAATACATGCCAAGTGGCATTGTGTACCAAGTGCTAATGTATGTTAATGCATTCAACCAAGGTGTTCTAGGGCATGCTAGGGACTATATGTAGTATGCCAACACATGCTAGGAGAGTTCCATGTTGTGCTAGCGCATGCCACCATGTGCTTGGGCGTCAGTGTCATCACAATATGTTCTAGGTACAAAGATGTTCCAAGACATGTGGGGTGCTAAGAAATGTTAGTGTGTGCCAAAGCATTAATTTAAGGTGTGCCCAGATTGTTGAGGATTGTTAGGTCTTTCTCATTAATAGAATTGTCAAAGCTTGATTATGTATTAAATAATATATTTCCTACACACAATAGTGGAACTTTATCTAAAGGGAATTTTCTTGATAATAAACTTAATAGATATGAATCATTTGTTGACTGATAGGAAATCTCTATTCGACTAGTCATTACTTGATGGAAATGATACACACTAATTACTTCTACAAAAATTGACTAACCCTAACCACTATGGCCTTGGACATATTATAAAAAATACTCCACGATAATTGTATTAAATCGTTATCTTTTGATAAAAAATATATTAACAGGCACATAGCGTCATCAAAAACTCATTGGAATGATCAATGATGACGGACATTTTTTGACCGTCACCAAAACTAACAAAAAGAGCATTGGTGAGGGTCATTAAAAGTTCGTCACTAGAAGTGTCACCAAAGAGAGAATTAGTGATGGGCCTTTAACGACCCTCACCAAAAGTGTCATTGAAACTGTCTTTGGTGACGGACCATAAAGGACCATCACTATATACACTTACAGTGACGGTTTTTTAATGATCAATGATGACGGACATTTTTTGACCGTCACCAAAATTAACAAAAAGAGCATTGGTGAGGGTCATTAAAAGTTCATCACTAGAAGTGTCACCAAAGAGAGAATTAGTGATGGGCCTTTAACGACCCTCACCAAAAGTGTCATTGAAAATGTCTTTGGTGACGAACCATAAAGGACCATCACTATATACACTTATAGTGACGGTTTTTTAAGGACCGTCACCATATGTGACATTGGTGACGGACCTTAAAGGTCCATCACAAGCATGACCCTCACCAATGTGCTTTTTTCTTGTAGTTTTTCTTCAGAAGACAAACCAAGACCTAAGTTGACATTTTGTGGTTTATCATCGGTTCCAAGATTTACTAACTCAAATCTTAAAGTTGAACTTTGAGTTTTAGAATTAGTAACTCTCTTGAACCTATCTTTTAAATCATAAAGGTCTTCAAGTTTGACAACTGAATTTGGTATTGGATTTTCATCCTATTCTTCCTTTATCTGAATGTCATGTTCATGCTCATCTAGGATTTTATCATCATAAGATCCTTTAGATGTGAGGAAATACATGATATCAGAATCATGATTAAAGACTCTCCAATTATTAATATTATGAGGAACAGATGGTCTAAAAATCAACTCAATAGAAAACCTATCAGGACTAAATTCTTGAGATGGAATTATTTTGATGCTACATTGGCCAATAAATCTGCACTAGCATTTTGTATTCTGGGCACAAAGGAGATATTGAAAGCTAAGAAATGAGAAGTAAAATCCTGGACCAATGACTGATAATGTTTAATATGTCCAAAATGATAATGTATAGTATCTCTTACTTGTTTGAAAATGATTTCTGAATCTCTAATTACTTGCAGATATTTAATATCAAGGTCGATTGCTTTATACAAACCTTGAATTAGTGATTCATATTATGTTTTGTTGTTTTTACAATTGAATTCAAGTCTGCAAGCTAGCATGGTCTTTTCTCCTTGAAGACTTATAAAAATACAGTCAACTCCTGCACCATCTTCTGATTTAAAACCATCAAAATAAAGAATCCAAAATAAAGAATTAACTACTGGTTTATTTACAAAATCTTTACATTTAGAAGCATCTATTTGGGAAAAAATTTCAATTTGAGAGATAACCACATTATTGAAGAAGGGTGATGGTTGAGCATTAAAGTTTCCAAGAAATGACTATGCCGAGTAATTTCCAATAATGTTATTATTGAATGCTACTGGCTCATTGATTCCTTGAAGATCAGTAACTCTATGTTTCATGAATTTCTCATAGTCTACTCGAATTTGGTTTGGCTTTCCATTATGGGGCAGCCACATGTGTGACCAATCTGTTGCGAAATATCCATGAAGTTTCTCATACCAGTCTTTGCTCAATACTAAACCATAAAATTCAGGAATATCAGCTACCAAAATATCAATTATATGTGCAACCTTAGGTTTTGATGCTAATCTAATGGAAACAGAATTTATTTCTCCTACAACCTCTGCTTTTGTTCTATCGAGTTGTATTATATGAATAGGAGAAATTTGAGGAGTTATGTTCAGTTTAGCACATACTGATTTCAACATGATATTAGTGGAAGCCCCTGAATCAATTAAGCAATTATGGACATTCTTATTAAAGATCTCATAGGTCAAGAGGAATGGAGGAGTATGAGAGATGGATCGGTCACCTATCATAATAAGATCTGTGGCATCTATTTTAGTTGAAGGAGAAGGGGGTTTACCCATATGATTAGCAGCTTGTACTACTACTAGAGCAGGTAATGATGAAGCAGAAATTGCACTCAAATCTCTAAGTAAAATCTTTTGTTGTTGTTTCAATTTAGTAAGTTCATGGATTGATATATTAGCCCTAGTATTTTTCATATCTTCCACTATATTATATTCGATGGTGTTAGATACTACCATTATCTTTGATGTAGTTGGAACATCTGAAGGAGAAGGGTTAGTCTGTGTAGCCTTATATGTAGACTTCTTACTTACTATTTTGTCTTTAGCAAGAGTTGAATTTTCCTGTTTTTTATTAGGTTGCATTGCATCGTTGGTATTCTTGCTTCTTGTACTAATGGGTAAAGCTTCATGTTGTTCATCATTTGGTAGGATGAAATCCCACATGCCATTTAATTCAACTTCATGTTTGACTTCAGTTTCTTCTTCCTCTGTTTGCTCCTTGTCTGTGTCTTGATCAGACTCTTCATTAGATATGATGTTGGGCAGCTGAGAAGTAGAAGACTGATTTTTCTTAAAAGGCCTAAAAGTCTTCTTTGTACTGGAACCTTCAGCAACTTCTTTTTTTATGTCTACCATTTCATTTTTCATGGTTTTTAGTACTTTCTGAAGACCTTCTACATAGAAAGGATCTTTTGGTGGATTTTTCTTTGAATCGTCTTTGAAAGAGACATTCTTTGATTTCTTGTCTTCTTTAGAACTCTTATTTTCAAGGGCTATAATACGTTTCTCCACAGACAAATCTTCCTTCATATTTTCTGCCAATTTAGCTAACTTCGCTCTATCAACAAAAATGGCTATGTTAGATGGAAGAGAAGAAATATACCACTCAATTTGAACCTCAGCACCAGGAACTGATGTAACGGGGATTTTATTGAGTAATTTATTAAATCTAGAATTGAAGTCTTTTATTTTCTCTCATATTTTAGCCATATGATTTGATAGGTCATTGATGAGCGATGCAGTGGTTTGGTCATCTCCAAACTTAGCTAAGAATTATTCTTCAAACATATTCCAACTAGTTATAGAGTGAGCACGTAATGAAAAATACCAGAATCCTACAGATCATGTAAGAGTATATGGCAATAATATGAATATACAGTCTTCCTCAGTTACCTCTTTCAAATTGATGGCTAACATATAATTATGGATATGTTCTTCAGTTGGGAGACCATCGTCTGGATTGAATTTAGGAAACCATCTTTCAGTGTATTTAGGAAGAGGGTGAAGAGGAGCTGGCATTTTCACAGCACCTGGATTATTCCATGGTTGTACATTTGGTGGAGGTTTTTGGCCTACCATTGGACCTTGGGTGGATATGATGAGAGAATTTTGAGTTGAAGAAGAGGCAGGCTGAGTGCTAGAACTATTTGAAGGTGTAGTAGTTTGGGTACTGGAACTAGTTGAACTAACACTGATGGATGGAATAGAAGTTGTTGAAATGAGTGGAGGTAATGGAGGTGAATGAGGTGGATTATTGGATAAGACCTCGTTGGTGGTTGACTCTGACTCAGTCTTCTTTATTTTCTTTCGAGAAGTATCAATATGAAATTCAAAAGGAGGGTTTCCTATCTTCTGAGTTTCTGATCGAGTTAATATTCATCTTGGTTGTAAAGAATATGAAACACTAGTTTCAAATGTTTGATAAGTTTTAGGCTTTTTAGCATAAACGGATACTCTCTCTAACTATTCGATCAAAGACTGAACTTCTAGGGAGTTATGATGATAATCTAAAGATAGTATTGGTTGAGTTTTACTAGGAGACTGAGGAGAAGGATGTTCAACTTTGGATCTTAAGGATTTAGATCTAGATAATGATCCAAAAGTTGAAGGGGATCTAGAGGGAGAGAGACTCTTAGATTGACTTTTAGATTGATCAGACCTATTTTCCATTCACGATGGCCCTCCTTCTAGCACCAAAATTTTGACGCCTTGGAATTCCATAGCAACAACATGGGGGAAAACCACTCGGTCCGGACCTTAGATAAATTCCTTTTCCGTTTGGTATAGTGGCTCCAACTGAGGATAAAGGGACCAATTTCCCAATAAGGATAATGAGGGTGTGTTTTTTTATAACATGCAAATCGAAAATGATTTAATCTATCATATGCAGTGACTAAATTTTTATTCTACTATATACCCGGGAGTATTAATTCTTTAATCCGATCTAGAAGGATATCTTTCAACAATTGGTAATGAAGATTATTCAAATACTTGAAAGAGATGAAAATTATGTAAAAATAATTATCTTGACAAAATAGTTAATAATCAAAATAATTGTGAAATATATATCGCATTCATTAGTTTGATCATATATGAGATAAGTAACCATAGATAAATATCAGTACAAAAGTGCATTTAACATTTATTTATGATAACAACTTTCATATATAATACAGACAAAAGATGATTGTCAATTCAAGAGATAAAACTTAATATAACGTGTAGAAATACCATATATATGAGGTTCTACCTATTCAAATCAATAATAGTATCTTCTCCTCTTCACGTCAAAGCAATTCAATGAGTACAAAAGTGAAACTTCAATTAAACAACTTCAATATCAAAAGTAAACAAACTATGTTCCATTAATTCATCAAAGCATTCACAAACATACAGAAGTGCATTCCATTGCAAATGTTTTTGACAAATTTATGGGCCCTTCTCTAAATGCATGAGAAGGGTTTAAATAATAAACTAAATATGTCAAAAATAGATTATTACATAAAAATTTGAGGAGGTTTCAAACAACCTTCCTCATAATAAGTAAACTAAACTAAAATCTAGAAATAAAGATAACAATATTGTTTAAGTGGGTTGATATTTCTTTGTCACTTGATCTCTGAGATGGAAAATATCTATCATCGGCTTCAACTGAGCTAGTTGTGTGATCTCGGATCTAGCCTGGCCTTTAAACACGGAATTTGAAAGTGTTGGCAACGATTTCTTAGTGGAATCAGTTAAGGATTTAAGAGTCATGCATTGATGATGTGGTTTGATCAGAAAGTTCCAGTAATTTTCTTGATCTAACTTGGTTATTTTCTTGATAGCTTCTGCCTATGTCTCTATGCTTTCCTTTCACTATGTTTCCAATAGTTTGAGCTCTGGGATCATTTAGATTATATATTCTTTGATAATTTCAGCATTTAGAAGTTATCCATTAACAGACTCGATAATCTCATTTGTTAGATTTGTTTCCTTTGATGTTTCCTTCTCTACCTGTCTTAACTACATTTCCCATATTTAAATAACGTATCTTTGTGAAACTTATCAATTTTTAGGAGATAAATTTTCTTTCCTATATCTTATTCTTGCCATAGGATGAATTCAGAAATTTTCTTTTGGACCTTTTCACATTCTAGTCTTCTGTTTGCCACTTGTTGAATCAAAATTTTACTGGTTTCACAATATGAATTGGTAGATGAGATTTGCTGACAAAAAGTCTCATGTTGTTGCTTCAATTTTGCACTCTATTCAAGTACTTATTTTATAAACTGTCATGTTTGATGTTGGATTTTCAGCTTATCCATCATTACCTCTATCTGTGTTTCCTTCTATGAAATCTGTACTTGGTGCTGCAACTTTAATCTTTCAAAGTATTTCTAGAACTGTGACATCTTCATCTCAATTTTCTTATTGGTATTAACCTTTTCTTGTTCCAGTTGTATTTACAATTCTTGAACTTTATCTTCCTTTTATTTGAGCATAAGTTTCACTTATGATGCTTTATCAATTGTGGCAGTTGCATATGCACCTGCAAACTGTGACAGTTTGGTAAGATGTTATGTAGGATTGGCAAAAGAGTCTTTCTAGACATCATCTATTAATTCATTATTGAGAGTAGACATTGTTTCATCAACTCTTCTTATTTTCCTCCTCTTTGCTCGAGCTTTGTGATTTGGGTTGTAGAAAACATCTAGTGGAGGTATTTCCTCAATATTCAAAATGATTTCTTCTGTTGGGTATGTCGGGATGATCTCTTATTCCTGAACCTCTAGTACCTGTTGAAGTGCCATTGCAGTTTCTACTAGATTCTGAGTTTTCTCAGGAGTTTGAAAATTTGTTGATTCTTCCTTATTAGGATTTGGTGGCATGTCTGTAGTACTTTAGTAAATTTTTTCCATTATGTGCTTAAATTATGTACTTGAGGTTTCACTGTCTGCTCAGGTGTATTTTGAACATGTTGAACCTCTTTTGAAGATGCTTTTAATAGTTCAGCTTCACCAGTTTCTTCCTTAGTTTGCATATCAATTCCTTTAATCACTTTGTCAATTATTTTCTCAAGGCTTTCATATTTTCTTTCAGATTCATTACCAGAATGACCTGAACTCTGAGACTGATGTTTTGAATGCTCCAAATCTCGAATTTATTTTTCTTACGACTCATCTTCTGACATATATTTTTCTTCATTATCTAAAATGATGCTGAGAGTTGGCCTTCTGACATCTTCCATTAGTAACAAGTCCAATGGGACTGTTTCTAACCTCTTGTTTCTATATTCATAAAAATATTTAAGGTCTGCTATAATGAGCTTATTGGATGCCATTTTTAACACATCTGCAAATTTCTCTACTCCTTCAAACATATCCTTTTCATTCATGAAAGGTCTAAGTTTAAGACTAGTCGTAAAATTTTGGACCACATCATTAGGATCATATTGTCTCCATGGAATTAAAGCCAGATTCAATGAAGTAATGTTTGGAATTTATTTTTCTACATGACCTATGTCAAAAAGGGCGAAGGTACCACATTGTAATGGGAATGTAGGCCAAATGGATTTCTTAGAATCTCTAAGCTGCTTGGTTATACTGTTTACAAGAGTTTGATATGTAATTTATCTATCCAAGTGTTTAACTGGAACATAGTAGGGTAGAACATGAGGAGAATAAACACTCCCAAAAACTCTGACGTAAGTAAAATTTTCCTCTCCAAACCATCTGGCCATAGGCAAAATATCTGCACTGACTTCTTTGGAAATTCTAGGAGCTCTCTCATTGAAAATGATCTGATGAATGGGTAACATAACTCCATGAAAAATATTGTAGAAATGTAAATGAAATTCAGACTCCCACAGGGCTTTATGATAAATATGAATGGGGTTAGGGTCTTGGCTAGTCCATTTCCATCCCATAATAGGAAATTTCGAGTAGAAACATATAGCATCCATGATATATTCGCTCATGTAAAAAGGAGGAATTTTCCTAGTTGAAAAGACTCTATTGGTTCTGTAATCCATAAATTTTTTGGCCAAATTATCGGATCAAATGTTTTCCCAATTCATGATAGTAGAATTGAAGACTACGTCAATTAAAGGAACCCACTAAATGGATAATTTAGTGGTATCAGGCCTAGAAAATAATCTACACAACATTCCTGCTACAAAACAGTAAGGTGATAGAAATTGCGCTATTGGGTACATACCAAGTTTGTCCTGCTTTATCTTGCCTTGATATTCCTTCCATCCTTTCACCACCTTCATTAGGTCTTGATTATTTTTTGTAAGGTTTTCCAGGAAAGCTTTATCATAAATATTTTTTGGTGCAGGAAAATTATACGTTGTTCACAAATCCTCGACGATGAATCAACCCATGTTCTCCATTTTGGAATTCTTTAATGTCTGTCTGCAATATTGAGATTGTCGATGACCCATTTTACCATATCAGTGTATGGTAAGATTTTTGGCCTCGCTGCTATCCTATGTAGAAATGAACAGGAAAATTCGAAGTAAGAAGGTTATGATGAAATAGCCTTATCCTTCGTTGCTATTTTCTTTAGTTCTTTTGGATGTTCTTCTTCGAACAGATTATACATGGCTTCCCATGAAGAAACTCCACTGTCCTTATTGCACGTAGTGTCTGAAAATAGTGGAGGCATGTCTAAAACTTCATAAGTGAATGCTTGGGCAACTGATTTACCTTCCGTTGTCATTCCTGTTGATATCGCTTCCTTAGGTAGTTTCCTGAATTCAAGCATGACAAGTAAATTCTGATTTGAGATGAGGAGAGAAAAGGACAGATAATAGAGTTAAATCAACATAAATAAAAATATGACGCTTAATTTAAAATACGCTTTAGGAAAGATATTGATATTTTGAATCCTGTACCCATTTAATGTCGTTAATAACCCTTTAATCGTTCATCAAATATCTTACATGCCTTACCCAATATGTCCAATCAAATGATCTAAGTCATTAGATATTTTTAATGGATCGATTGATTAAGGATTGTTGAGATTTTATGTATTTGGGGTAGCATCACTTGTGCTCTAGCTCCCAAACTTAGTGGAGGGACTAGAGTTCACCTGATCTACAAGACCCAGAAATGGATTTGGGAAATTTCATCTGGTTTAGGAGATATTAAATTAATTAATTATTTTAAGTTTATTTTCTAAGTTAGGGAACTTAAATAATTATAGTGAATTTAATTAAACATGTGATGAAATTGTCTTAAGTCACACAGATTAAGCTTTATTTTAATCTTATCCATTGATTCAATATTTGATCATGGTCGTTGATTTGTCAATGAGAAAAGTATAAAGGAAAGGCTTGGGGTCATTTGTAAAGACAAACAGAGGCAGAGCACTAAAGCTAAGTTGAGATTGTAGAGCGGGGTTGCTAAGAATTCTCAGAAGAGTTTTAGCTGCAGAGAGGGGAATTTAGACCAAGGGGATGATCTGATCACAGGGTCTAGAATACATAAGAGGTAGAGAATACATCAGGTCAAGGATAGCGCAGAGGAAGGCAGCAGCAACAAGGACAGCGTAATTTTTAGGAAACCCTTCAGGGGTTACACAAAGACCCTTAGGGGAAGCGTAATGACTGTGTCACCCATTCTGGGGTAACGCAGTCCCTTCCAGAGCAACGCTGAGGGTTTGGAGGGAATACAAGGCTAACGCAGAGGATGACGCAGAGCCTTTCAACGGCAGCGTAGGGGTTTCTAGGCCTAGATTTGGCTAAGTCCTGTAAATCTCGTTTGAGGGTGTGGATCAGTCATTATTTTGGCCCTACATCAACCAGAGAGTTGTAAATCTAGTGTTTTCTCTGTCGGGTTTTCCAAATATGGAACCCAGATTTGTGTATTCAGAAATATTCTTAATAATAGATCCCTCCAGCAACTAGAGACCAGTTTTCCCACCTTGGGTTTTTCCGCGGACTATTTGTTCAGAAATAACTATGTCACTTTGTCAATGTGTGCATGTGCGTATTCTAGATTTGAATTGGTAGAGATATGTTATGTGTTTTGCTTCGATGTTAACTTGAATTTATTCAGTTGATAACTTATATAAGTAGGAGGAGCTTAACCAGATTAACAGTAATAATTTCTACATAAGATATAAGATTTAGAAATTTCTACATGGTATCAGAGTAATTGCAAATCTAGAAGGGTCACCAGCTGACGAATCTGAAGGATCTAGCTGTAGAAAGTAGCTGGAAAAGTAGTAGAGAAGCAAATATGAAGGGACATCGCAATTTTCAGGAGCAGACTCACACAAAAGGAAGGGTGACGATGTCCAGCATTGTGTCCTAGCAATCCCACTCAATTACTGCGTAGAGGGAGCTCAGAAATAGCGTTGGTTGGGTCTGAAGCCAGCCAGTGTGATTCAGATCTGAATTTGTCAGATCTAGGAAAGTCTACAGAAAATTTGCAGAAATTCAGAAGAGCTCGAGGGGTTAAAACTCTGAAGATTTTAGATTTTTATCCTTAGCACAAGGGACAAAGATTAGGAGGAGATCAACTTCTCAGGAATTTTCTTTCCAAAGGAAACTTAGGGTTTGATTAGAGGATCAAAGAAGAAGCTGAATCATAGTTGATTTGGTAGATTTTTTAGGGAAATCAAGTGTCAGAGGGAGAAGAAGGTGCCTATTTCACCAAGGACCTTAGATCCATTTCTCTAGAAAAGAGAAAAGGAAGTTCCGACACGTTCTAAGCAGATGGCTCCTCATGGACTGCGTGATCAGGATAGGCTAGAGGGCCTCTCAAACTTTTCAGTTTGGAAGGCAAGGATCACGATTGTCCTTGAGGCATACAATCTAAGAGACCATGCAAAGCAGACTCTAGCCACATCGACAGATGTGGATCTCCTACGAAAGCATAGGGAAGATGTTGGGCATGCCAAGCTACTGATAATGGAAAGTATTAAGGACCATATTGTGCCACACATAGCTGAGAATTAAATAGCTAATGAGATGTGGAAGGCCTTTAAATACCTGTATGAGGGAAAGTATGTCCAAAGGAAAATGTTGTTGGAGACCCAAATGATTTCATTCATGATTTCCAAGGGAGAAGACGTAGAACACTTCCTCTTCAGACTGTAGGAAATCAGGGATCAACTAACTGCAACGGGTGCAACCATAGATGATGCAGTGATAGTCAGGACTGCCCTCAATGTAGTCACAGATGAGTGGGAAACCTTTGTCCAAAGTATCTTGGGCAGAGCGAACCCCCAGATTGGGACAGCTTGTTGTCAATCCTGCAGCAAGGAGAAATACATAGATTCACCAAGAGGCATCACAGCCCTGCGTTGAGAAAAGTGAAGAAGGAAGATGAGGAAGATGCAGCCTTGGCATCGAAGAAGTATTCGAAGAAGAAGAAGGATCTTTCAAATATCAAATGCTTCCAATGTGGAAAAATGGGACATTTTTCCAACCATTGTCCAGAGAACAAAAAGGACAAGGAAGCATCTTCTTCCAAGGCAGCTATGGAAAATGATGGGTCAGGAGATGATGCATCCATGAGTGTTCATGAACCACGGAGGTGGGTGACATGGACAGGTAGAGGAGATACATGGAAGAGAGGCGGGATCCTTGAGAAGCTCATCTCTTAGATCACAAGTGAGCTAATATAGCCTTAGGACAGTAGCGGGACAAGTGGAGTAGTGGGTGCATAGATCACAGATGAAGCAGAAGCAGTGGAAGATCTGAAGACTAGAAGGGGTAGCACAGAGCAAAGTAGTAGAATCATAGAAGTAGTAACAGCATAGAGTCTGATGTGAATTTAGCAACCCAGAGTAGTGTTGCTTACACAGTGTAGAGTTGCAGTAGCGTAGAAGGCTTCAGAGGGACAGTGCAGTGCAGCAGCACCCTGATAGATTTCAGCACAAGGAGTTGATGTGACTTCCGTAGTGCAGAGGGAGTCTGAATACGCAGGTAGATTTGTAGTTGTGCATCGTTCTTTAGATGCCAGCACAGATCTATAGCCTATGGAGCTTCAGTGATAAGGATGCACCCCATCAGACTTCTTTGACAAAGATTGGGCAGGAGATTCAGTTTTTTCTCTCAACAACTAAAATTGCAGTGCAATAGATCAATAGTGGCAGTGCTATGAGTAGCACAGATGAAGCATATTGAGAGGGAGTTGTAGTACAATGGTTATAGTGGCAGTGGCAGAGTCATAAGAAGTAGTACAGAATGGCAGCAACAGTGCAGAGTTGAGTGGCAGGAGGCCAAGCTTCAGCAACACAAAACCAGTGCCCAAAATCATGTAATGCATAAGTGTGATGTATTTCTAGAGCACACCCTTGATGCTAAGAGGGAGTGTTGATATTTTGTGTATTTGGGGTAGCATCAGTTGTGCTCTAGCTCCCAAAATTTGTGGAGGGACTAGAGTTCACCTTATCTACAAGACCCAGAAATGGATTTGGGAAATTTCATCTGGTTTAGGAGATATTAAATTAATTAATTATTTTAAGTGTATTTCCTAAGTTAAAACTTAGGGAACTTAAATAATTAAAGTGAATTTAATTAAACATGTGATAAAATTGCCTTAAGTCACACAAATCAAGCTTTCTTTTAATCTTAGCCATTGATTCAAGATTTGATCATGGTCATTGATTTTTCAACGAGAAAAGTATAAAGGAAAGGCTTGGGGTCATTTGTAAAGACACACAGAGGCAGAGCACTGAAGCTAAGTTGAGATTGTAGTGCAGGGTTGGTAAGAATTCTCATAAGTGTTTTAGCTGCAGAGAGGGGAATTTATACCAAGGGAATGATCTAATCCCAAGGTCTAGAATACACAAGAGGAAGAGAAGAAATCAGCTCAATGACAGCGCAGAGGAAGGCTGCAGTAGCAGCAGCAGCAAGGACAACGTAATTTTCCGGAAACCCTTCAGGGGTTACGCAGAGACCCTTAGGGGCAGCGTAGTGACTGCGTCACTCATTCTAGGGTAACCCAATCCCTTCCAAAGCAGCGCTCAGGGTTTGGAGGCCATCCAAGGCTAACGCAGAGGCTTTCAGGGGCTTCTGAGGCTAACGCAGAGCCTTTCAGGGGCAGTGTTGGGGTTTCTAGGCCTAGATTTGGTTGAGTCCTATAAATCCCGTTTGAGGGAGTGGATCAATCATTATTTTGGCCCTAGATCAGCCAGAGAGCTATAGATCTAGTGTTTTCTCTGTCAGGTTTTCCAGATCTGGAACCTGATTTGTGAATTCAGAAATATACTTAATAATAGAACCCTCCAGCAACCAGAGACCGGTTTTCGCACCTTGGGTTTTTTTCGGGGACTATTTGTCCACAAATAACTGTGTCACTTTGTCAATGTGTGCATGTGCTTATTCTAAATCTTAATTGGTATAGATATGCTATGTGTTTTGCTTCGATGTTAACTTGAATTTATTCAATTGATAACTTATATAAGTAGGAGGAGCTTAACCGGATTAATAGTAATAATTTCTGCGTAAGATATAAGATTCAGAAATTTCTACAAGGATCACTTCAAGCGCTTTAATAATAAATGAAATAGCACAAATCGCAACTTTTAGAGAAATATCAATACTATATGTTATCACCGCAGGTGTATGCGAAATGCGACCTGCACAAATCACACATTGCACTTTATTACGGCAGATATAACTTTTCATTTGGTTTAACTTTATGGAATGTGATATGCGCTAAAAAATTCAAAGGATTGCGCTTTATCAGATTTTATGGATACGTTTCATTATTCTTTTATTGTATTATCGGGTCCGACTCATCGTCATTCCTTTTGAAATAATATAAGTTTGTCTTTTAAGGAGGCGCAACGCAATTTATAACTTTAAGGGATTTTTAATTTTTCAATGGGGATTTTCATATAATTCAAAAAGGTTGCAGCGCTTATTTCAATTCGCAAATTTTATATGTGTTTTATATTTTGTCAACTTGTGAACTTTTGAGATTTGCGGTAAGTGCATTGAAATCAAAGAGAAAAGAAAAATCCTTTTATTCCTAAAGTTTAAAACTGAAAACTAAAAAGAAATAATGTTTTTTAAACTATATTTATTTTTTAAAGGGTCCCCATTTATTTTAATAATAAATGGGGGTGTTGTATAGTAAAACATGTCCTCTAATTGTTGGATAGATACACATTGTGATCTCCCTGTCAATAGTAGAAGAGATACACTAGAGATGTCAAAACGACACTCAAAACCCCATGGGCATGGCCGAAAAGGGAATCCCAGAAGTCTGAGAGCAATTTCATATATGAAATCCCCCAAGAAGGGTCTTGGGAAAATGACCAAATGTATATTAACCCCCTCGCAAGGAAGTACCAAACACAACATACATTCATATACTGCTATTGCCAAGTATAGCCCACCAAGGGAACCCAAGTATATAATCTATAACATAGTAGAAAACATGGATAGAAGAATACCCTCGCAGAATTGGCCCGTCTATCCCATAATGACCACACCGTCAGATGAAATTCATCCTCATCCATGGTCGTGGACCTCTGAGGAAAAAAAAAAGGTGCCATATTCAGTCTTTTGACTATCCACCATGTAGGATGCATCCACAGAATCACACTCCATTATTTCAAAGGAAACCAGAACATAGTGTTGCAGTTCTAAATGAGTATCCACTAGAAAACCCAAACCATGGCCGCATTCATGTTTGTTTTCATTGTATACCTTAGATCCCACTAGATCGAGGTCGCCATCACTTCCACCAATGGATTGATCCAAGACATCAATGTAAAACTTTCTAGAGTAATGGCATGAAACCCTAACGAGAGAGAGAGTTATATTTTTTCCTTCTCATAACCAAAATTCTCGGTTCTATCTATTGATCATAGAGTTGTGAAAAAAACTTGTAATTCTAATCTCCTTCATTGAGTCATTTGACCATTGATTTTTTCCTCCATAGGGTTTCTTCCTATGGAGCCCTTATATTTGACTCTTTTCAGACAAGGATCTCCTATTCCACACACTCATGCATTTAGTTTACCATGGATTATATCAACTAAAAACAACCCATATTATGTTGTGTTTGATCATGTGCTTTGAATGTATCTCTAAAGAATTCCTTTTTCCATACCTTGATACCATGTTTGATGTGCTTTATTTTTTGTTGGAACCAACACATCTTGGTTCATTGGAGGAGTGATTTGGTGCAACCAAGGTGATAAACATGGTAAAAATTCAAGGTGATTTAGCCAAAAAATTCAAACTTAAGGGGTTTGGACCTCAGTGAGGAGGTATTATCCCAACAGTGGTTGAACGACTAATGATTATACCATGAGAATGGGAGTATTTTTACTATCACTATATACAAAATTTACATGATGTTATTTGAAACCAAGAAACAATTGATCCTAATTGAAATTTGATGAGTATTGTCTTGCTTGCTATTGTGAGTGTGACACCCATTATATACTTAGATGTCCACTAGTCTTATATGGTCAATCATTGGATTGAAAGCAATATTTCCAATATCTAACCTTTTTTTTTCCTCTTCTTTTCCTAATATGGGGTCATCATGTTAAAGTATCCCCTAATAATACATGGTTGATCCATTATGATGTTCTTTATCGTTTCTAGGATATCTAGGAAGGGACCTTTGGATAGTGGAATAATAGTTCCATTGATGACTTGGATTGGAACATTATATTTTTTTCATCCATCTCAATGATTTCAGAGAGGAAAAGAAAATCATCTCAAAGGGCTAGTTTTATTAGCGAGACCAAATTTGGAAAATTGGGGTGATGCCTTCTAGGAGAATTTTTACGCATCAAACGACATTTATTGGGGGGGGGGGGGTTTAAAACTTTTGTGTTGCACCCTTTTTTTATATTCTACACACATGGAGCTTCCAATGATGCAAGAATCGCCTCAATCATAATTTGTATGCAAAAGTTATGCCACTTGAAAGTTGACCTTTTTGTTTTCACCACCATAATTCAAGAGGATTCCACGCCAACACCCATTATTCATGAAAAAATGGGCTAGCCACATGATCATGATGAAGAAGACTCTATAATATTCCTTATTGTAACTCTAGTTAAGATTTGAGTGAGTCAAAGCTAACCACTAATAGGCTATTGGGTTGTGTTGTATCCAACCCACTAAGAGGAAAAGGGGTTCCATTATTTTCATGTGAATTTGTTCCATATACGAGTACAGTAGCCGAGAGGGATAAATTGAGAGAACACAGAGAGGATTTGTGAACCATAGTATCCCACAAGCCACATGCCTTACTTCTTCCTACTTGAAGCCATTTTCTATCTGAAGAAAGAGAGAAAAATGGCCTCACCTTCTAGTTGAGTTTTCTCCCAAAAGGTTTTTTGAGGTTATATCTTGTGTCAAATCATGGTCTGTGATTTTTTATCTTGTTGTTCTCTATTTTCCGAATAATTATAATTTGCATGAATATGAAATAAATAATAATTTACAAATCCACAAATCTAAATATAAATAAACCCTCATAATGTAGATTTCGAATTTTTAAATATAATTTATCAAATATGTTGTGACGAACTATCTAGTGTAATATTCAACGAAGCTTACGGATCATATCGGTATCAGATTAGGTTTCTTTAGGCATATTATGGATATTATGGGGAATCTATATAGGCTAATCCAAAATTCATAAAACCCTATTCATGGCCAACAAATCTATGAATAACCCTTGTGATCCCACAAAGGAGAGGTTTTCACAGATAGAAGCACAAGTTGTAGATATAATTCATAATGTGAATTTCTTCATGTCAACCCTGAGAAATAATCTCAGGGTATTCATAGAAGATGGGGGTTATAACGTAGAGGACTGATTAGAGGCAAGATCAAGAAATCTGGAAGAAATAGAGAATGAGCCAAAGAAAGGACCTGAAAGAGATCAACCCAGTTAAGTTCCATGAACCATTCTTAGTCCCTATTCAAATTGGAAGCAAATTTTTATATCAAGTCGTAGAAAGGTGAGGTTGAAACTCTGAAGCTAAATCATTGGTTGTAGCTAATAGAAGTTTATTTCAATGTCCATCGTATAAATGAAGAACAAAATATTTCATTTATGTTACTGAATTAAAGGGTCATGCACTAACCTGGTGGGAAATCCACATAGAGACCTTGAGGTTGGAGGGAGATACTCTAGTGACTAAGTGGGAGGAATTTAAAACCCTCATAAAGTGATAATTTTACCCTATTCAGTATGTAGAGGACCACTAGATCCGATGGCACTACTTTAGTCAGAAGCAGCGGTCGAGTGTACAAGAGTACACCAGAGAATTTAGAAAGATGGCCATAATGTTGGGTATCTCCCACAAGAATCTAGATTTAATCCTTAAGTATAAGGGGGGTGTGTGTAGCCATATGAAAAATCAAGTGATGTTGTTTAAACCTAGAACAGTGGACGAGGCTTATGTACAGGAACAATACCTAGAAAATTGATGACTATCTAAGGCTAGATTCTTGTTCTAGAGATGAGGTTATGCTTCCTTTGGCTTTTCTATGAATATAATTGACACAGGATCACCAAGGTTTGTCTTAAAAACTTCTTAAAATTTTGTATTAAGGTTGTTGAAAGAAGAATGCAATATAAAAAAATATGGCTAACGAAGTTAAAACGTGTTTTCTTGTGCTACTCTCCTCACACAGCACATACCAGCATTACACACGGTTAATTTTATGAATCAAACACACCATCAAAAAATATTACACGCTGCTTTCAACTAGTATTTAAAAAAAAATCTCAGAGGACACAACAATCACTAATTCACACTAAGAAAACCCGACACAACTTTTTTTTTCCTTAAATTATGTCTACGACTACACTTGAAAAAAAATCCCTATCTATATTCAGCACTCATTCGAAAGGATTAACAACCAAATCCATCAAAATCTCTCAACAAAGCTACAATCCCTAACTATTTGCATTTCTTAACACCTATGCTAACAAACTTGATCTATTTGTTTACATAATGCATACAAAATAGAGTTTGCAACCCGATTTTGTGTAAAAAATAAAGAATTTTCCCATTTCGACCAGATTCCCTTTGATCTGTCTATGGGAATATCACGTTGTTGACCAAGTAATTTGACCATTGAGTATGCACTATCTAGAAGATCTAGGCATGGTTGAGGTAACACATCAACATGTTAACCCTCTGTTCCTCCAAACCTATGTGCTCGTTCTCCATCATGACAGCTTGATGTATGAGAATCATGGAGGGGAGGACTGGAACTGAACTTCTAGAACATGAACATGAACCTAATTATTGGAACAAGAACTTAACTCCCTCTTTGGTAAAGACATTTGACTGGCCAGGTTAATCTAAAACATTGTCATTTGATGCTCCTGCATCAAAAACATAGGCAAAATAAAAGTAAATCAAGTGGATTGAAGTAGAAGTTGGCATATGCTTCGAAAGAAGGGAATAAAAAGTGGAAAGGGGGGAAAGATAAAAATACGACACCTACAACACACCAATGAAAATATACCAACAACCATTGTAACCATTGCAACATTGACAACCATACAAAGGAGAAGTGATGGAAGTTGCATCTAAATATTAACCCAAAGAACAAAAGAAAGATAATAAGAAGAAGAATCGCATGGCCATTGATTCGAGTGACCATGTTGAAAGCAACTTGGACATGGAAGAGAATATCGTTTGTAATTTAGTTCAAAAGGAGGTGAATCTAAGTATCCTTCAGAAAAAGGAAGAGAATGAAATTACCAAACACTTCCACATAAACATACAAGTGAAGAAAACAAAGATCGATACCAATTTTGACTCAAGATTGTAGACAAATCTCATTGCAACAGAGCTGGACAAAAAATTGTGGTTGGAAATTCGTGATCATCCAAGCTCATGTCCAGTGGGATGGGTAAATAAGGATGCAAAGTTGAAGGTAACAACATAATTCAAAATTATGTTTTCTATCAGTGTTGATTTTATTGATGAAGTAGAACTAGATGTAGTTCCCCTTGATGTATGTGGGGTGGTGTTTGGAATTCCCTACATGTATATGAGACATGTAATATTAATGTAGAGATAAAACTAGTACCAGCTTATGAAGGATAGAAAACCATTCACCATGAACACACACAAAGGCAAGTCAAAATTTTCAATAGTAAGTGCCAACTAATCCAAGAAACTAATAAGCTCTAGCATGAAGTATGTTTTACTATTTTAAAGAGAAAATCAATTTGTAGAAGAGTCAATGAAAATAAAGGAATCCCTCAAGAGGTGTACTAATAAACAAAAACATCAGCCAAAAGAGTTTATGTAGGCACACAATGATGTGTTCCAAGAGCCTAAAGGGTCAACATCTAAGAGGGAAGTGGAGACTGACATCAAGTTATTGTTAGATTCCCCATTGTGAGACATTGGGTTATATGATTATTCTATTATAGAAGCAATTGAGATGAAAAAGTAGTTGCAGCAGCTAATGGAATATGGATTCATTCAACCGAGTGCATCACCATGTGGGTCACCCATCATCATTGTACCAAAGAAGGATGGGACTTCGCAGATAAGTATTGATTATAGGGAACTGAATATAATTATGCTCAAGACAAGGTACCCCTTCCTTAGGATAGATGAGCTCCTGGATTCAGTTGTATTAAGTGAAATACTTCCCCAAGCTAGAATTAAACTATGTATATCACCAGGTTTGAGTCAGAGAAGAAGATACCTGGAAGGCTACCTTACAAACTAGGCAAGGTTTGTATGAGTGGCTAGTCATGTCATTCAGCCTATGTAATATAAAAACTACATTTGTAAGTTTAGTGAATGATATACTATGCCATTTTATAGATTCATTTTTTATTTTCTATTTGGATGATATATTGGTATACATTTTTACCTAACAGTATCACATCTCACATTTGATGTAGGTGTTGGAGACATTAAAGAAGCACCAACTGTTAGCAAATATCAATAACTATGAGTTTGCAAAAAAATATTTGGTGTATTCAAGGTATGTGATAGGTGGAGGAGAGATACAAATATATCCTACCAGTATGGATTCCATCATGAAATGGTCAATGCCTATTAATGTTTATGAGATTAGGAGCTTCAATGGGTGGTAGAGTACCTGATGAAATTCATATCCCTATTTTTAGCAGTAGTAGCACCACTCCATGCAATAAGAACAAGCGGTAAGAGTTTCTAGTAGAGAAAGGGTCAACATAGGGCCTTTGAGGTGCTATAGAAGAATATTCATCAAGCACTAGTTCTGGCATTACCAAACTTGCAATAACCCTTCGAAGTGGAGATAGATGCGAGTGGGTATTCTATGGGAATGGTATTGGTGCAAGGAGGAAGACATGTATGCTACCATTTAGAAGTATCTCATGGGGTACTTCTTAACTACCCCACTTGTGACAAGGGGATTTATGCCATGGTGCTAATTTTGAGAAGTGGAAGCACTATATGATGGGAAAGGAGAAATAATCCACACAAATCATCAGCCACTACAATACCTACAAGCCCAAAGTAAGCTACAATAGACCAAGCATGACAAGGATGGTGTTTCCAAAATATTTTCATTTAGTTATCAAGTATAATAAGGGTAGCATAAACAAGTTCATCGACATACTTTCAAGGCCACCCACATCAAATATCACAACTTTGGGAACTCTAATGCACATGGAGCCATTCACCCATGATGCATACAGAGAGGGATATTCAGAAGATGAGGACTTCAAGGAGGTTTTTCAATATTTTTAGATTCAGAGTCATGTGCACGATGATGACAAAACCATTGACTACCATCTTCAGGATGGGTTACTCTACAAGATGGATAAGTTATGTGTTTGTAAAGGTGAGCGATTGTAGCTAATTAGAAAGGCTCACACCTCCAAGGTTGCAGGGAACTTTGGTGTAGCGAAAACAGTACCCAACATACAAAGGCATGTGTATTTTCCCAATATGTAAGAACATGTATATAGGTCCATGTTGATGGTGTTGGATGGTGCCAACACACAGGGGGTATCCCTGATGTGAAGTCCTAATTAGACCTCACACTGTTTAGAGTAGGAGCCCCATCTGGAGTATCGGCTTGACCACCGTAACCGTAAGGTTCACCTTGGTTTCAATCAATAACATAAGAGATTATATACATAAATCTAGAATAAGCAAGTTAAAATTATGAAACATTGATTGCAATGTCTAAAAGGAGACTTTCACGAGGGGGGGGAGACAAAAGTGAGCCTCTAGAAGGAAGTAATAGTACTAACTTAAGAGAGACACACAAGCGAAGGAATATTTGTCAGTTATCTAGAGAAATGGTTCACTTAAACATAACGATTATTAAACCACATACAACACACCTTCAACAATATAAGTATCGAGACCACTGAAATAGTTCAATTTCCTTAGTACATGTGAATGAAACATATATAGAAAACATCCAAAGAATATTCCTAAGAAATTCACAATACATGCATGAAAATGTGTGGGCTCATCGAGCTTCAATTATAAGGTGAAATATACAAGTACATAATTACAATGATGAGACACTATTTCCAATAGTGGAACATTAAGTCACTTATTGCTTCTCCAAAGAATAGTTTTCTCTCTTAAGTGGAGTAGAGAATCCAAGACTAATTCTCGAAAGATTCAGCCTCCAAAAGCCTTTTGCTCAAGTTATGAGGTTTCTTTTATAATAAGAGGAATTACCTTTCATATCCTCACGAATCTTGGACTACCCTCATGAATCTTATACTTCTTGATATGTCATTTGGACTTCTAAACAACTCTTGAACTTCTAAATGACCTTTAGAATTATCTATGTGACTTTTGGACATATATGACTATGTGACTCTTCATGTTCCACATATGACTCTTGGACTTCCACACATTACATCTTTTTCCTTTTCTTGAGAATAAATCATTACATTCCATGTGATTATGTGGCATGACACATGGACACTCATTGACTATTATGATGTCAATGGTACAAATTACAACTTGACAATGATGACATGAACTTCATGATGAGGTGATAATGCCAAGTTGTCTTCCTTGCTACTTCATCTTGCATTCTTGATGATAGATTTTATATATGATTCATATTCATGAATGATCCACTTTTTTTCTTATATTCGCCCTCCAAAGGGTCTTGGATCAACATTGGAATCCTCTAGGTTATCATGTAATGTATTTTTTCTGTTTCATTCCATGATTTGCTTCATGTCTCCATGATATATCTCTTTTGTTCTTCTTCTTCGTAGGTTGTTTATTTATTCTTTCTCCTTGCTATCTTCTTTGAGAATTATCATGATAGGAAGGTGCTCTTGTCAATGAAAATCATCCATGACAAGGAAAAATTAGTCTTAAAAACATCGATTTTATCATTATGTATCTCATGAAATGATCAACTCATGATAGGTTGTGAGAGGATTAAAAGAAGAAGGCTTTATTAGGAGAGCGCAGTCAAACTCATCAAGGCTCACAATAGGCATTCAAGGTGTGCTTGTTCCCTCAAGTAAGAGAGAGAGATAACTTCAATGGCACAAGGGCACACTCCAAAGAGACGAAGGGGTGAGGCTTCAAGCCTTCAAGACTTCAAGGTGAGCTCATGCATTGAAAGAGAGTAAAGGCACAAGAGCGCACTCTGCAGAGATGAAGGAGCGAGTCTTTCATCCTTCAAGACTTCAAGGTGAACTCATGCACTCGTGAGGACAAGGAGGGCACAAGGGCACATGCCGAAGAGATGAAGGAGAAAAACTCAAGCCTTTAAGGTGATCTCGTGCACTCAAATAGGGCTCAGTTCTTCATGTCAAATGATTGCACACAATAGAGGCTTCATGCTTCGTGATTGTGCCATGTAATCTAAATAAAGGATGAAGCTTCGTGCTTCGTGATTTCTCCATGCGATCTAAGGCTTTGTGCTTCGTGAGTGCACCATGTTCTCTAATAGAAAAATGAAGATTTATGCTTTGTGAGTGCACCATGCACTCAAGGAGGGTGCAGTTCTTCAAGTCAATGGATTGCATTCATAGTCCTAAAGTGTGTTCATTTTTATGAAGTGCGCTTAGGCTCATAAAGTGCATTTTTTAAGGCAAGAAATTCTTTGATTGTCCATAGTGCGCCTTTTTATAGGAGAGAAGGTCCTTGTTCTTCTAAAGTGCGCTTTTTCATTGAGCATTTGAAGTGCACTTCATTGTTTTAAAGTGTGCTTTATTGTATTGAAGTGTAATTCATTGTTTTGAAGTGTGATTCAGCTTGGGAAGGCGCAATTTTCTCCAACATTGGCTATATTTTCATCTGGAATGCACTTTTCACTGAGGAAGGTAGCACAGGGCTAGGTGACTTATCCTTAGGAAGTACTGATGCACTGGGAGAGGGAGGACACCTTCAGAAAGACTCGATGAAAAAGTATTGGAGGAAAGATATGTTAATGAGGCTCATGAATAAGCTACACCCTTAACCTAGTAAGAGGGTTGAAGGACAAAGAAGGGCTCTCGAAATGGCTAAGTGTGGAACCAACATAGTAGGAGAAAGAAATTAATTTTAACACAACTCAAATATGGACCACACCCATAAATGCCATAAATACAAGCCAATAGAATGCACAAGACTCGAGAACAATAGTCACACCTTAAAACAATATCAAAGTGACACATGTTTCTAAGTACGACAATTGAAATGACACATTACAACACTTAGAACACAAGTTATGACAAAAGTGTCAACTGAGACCAAAAGGTGCACTAAACTATAGGAATGTGTATGGAACATATTCTACTTATATATATGACTGTGTAATGTAGAAGGATGTGCTACAAATAACTTTAGTGGTATGCATAGGTGCGACACATGCATGAGTAAAAACACAAAAACGACACCTGATATAGCAGGAAATTTTGAAGACAACACTTGAAAAATGTGAACAACCTTAAAAGAAACACATGCCAGAGTGAGGATAACATGAAAAAAAACACTTATTAAAGTAAAATAAAGTCAAAATGATAGCCACAAATGTGAAAGCGACAATTGCAAAGTGAAAATGTGCAAAATATGACAGTTGAGAAAACTCACCAAAATAAAAATACAAATGCAACAAAATGAGTGGAATTTTCAATCAAAGTGCACACTAATTATAGACATGAGTTGAACATCACACGAGCACTATCTTGATGGATGGTTCCATGCTTGTCCAAACTTGCATAAAGTAAGTGTGTTCATGAACCCATCAAAGACTGACCATGTGTGTGCAAGTACTTGACAATTTGAAACAAGGAAGAAGACTTATACACTTCTCAAAACATCAAACGACCATGGAGTAACCATAGAGTAATAAAATGTAAGATCCTCAGTAGGCTCCAAAATTCAAGAGTGAGCAAAATTTTGGATGGTGTTGATCGCAACGACAACACTTGGCGACCCACTAATAGAACTCTAACTTCATTGTTTAGGTTTGATTCTCTAAGTGTAAGGTCTCAGTCTTTCAGGAAGTATTGATTCATCTTGTGTATTACCTTGGCTTCCCTACTTAAACAAGTTAGAGATATAGTGCCATCCATTCTCTTACTCGGTTAAACACATATCAAGGCTTGCTAAATCACAGTTGTTTCGATCTAGGAAAGGGTAATATGTGTGATGAGTTAAAGATATTTAAAGTATGACTTTCAACCTGGTGTTGCTCCACTGGAAGTAGGCCTATACTGTACCCCAATAGAGTCACTACAGGATCAAAACCGTTGCTTCGTTTCCAGCGAGCCTAGATAGTAGCCCAACAAAGTCACTTTCTTCAACTCCCTCCATGGGAATCCTTTCTCTTCTTTCACCCTTTATTTACTTATTTAGTAGGATTCTGCTTAAACACTTATTATTTTCAATGATTGGAAGAGGGATTCCGTATTATTGAGAGTAGAGGAGGTTTCCCCTTCATTGAAGTATTTATATAACCTATGATATTGGTTTCCTTACTTTATATTTTCCCCTCATCCTTTATTTACTTGACTGGATCAACAAGAAAAACATTACTTACTTACAATACCGAGTTCAAGAATGAGAATCCTAGAATAGATACGGGCTTTCTAGTTCGACCAAAGGCTTTCTGTTTGAGTGGATCGTATTTTACATTCAGACATCATTGACTTTAAATATATGTAAACCTAAGATAGATAAGAGGTAACATATTAGCCAAGCATTGTTCTTCATCACAATAGCCCATTTCAATTTTTTCCACATGGTGTTTTGAGCCAACCAGATAGCTTGATTAAGGCGTAAGATTCTCGGTTAGGAGACATCAAAAATAGAACAGTTTGAACAATCTTACAAATGCTCCAAACAAAAGACTCATCTTCCTCATTTGTTGAATATGACACACCATCTACCTGGGGTTGGCTACAACCTAGGCTGACATCATAATCATTAAAATGGAAGGCCAATATGGAAAGCACATGAAACCAATCAAGATATAGTGGATGAAAAGGAGGAACTTGATTCATCACATAACACAAGCATTCATTGACACCAAAGAGGATATATGGGGCCATGAAGAAAATGAATGGTATCATAATATTCACAAGAAGGATTAGGATTTGATTACTTTTAAACGACTATGATAGGTATGAATACATCAGCCAAAGATAATATTTAGCATTATCAACTTCACAGCTTCGCTCATTTATGAAAGGTATGCATTCTAAACTTAATTTTGATCCAATATATTTGCATGAAGATGAACTAACTCAAAAAAAATCTTTGATCCAACCAAAAATGATATCTTGAAAGTTAAAAGAGACATATTCAAAATAAAAAACATCTTTAAAGAAGGGATTTACATTTAGTGAAACCATGCAAAGAAAAGAATTGTGCGAGAAAATCCAGATTTGATTTAGCTCAGGGATCTTACTAAAGTCACGAGAACCTGACATAACCATCAATGGAAGTTGAAGTTCCTTGACTTCCTGATAATTACTGGAATTTTCCAAAATTGTAGAATGAAATATCAAAGATTGGATCATATCATGCATGGTGTATGGACAACTATCATCAGTAATTTCAACAAGATCACTATTATTCAAATGGCAGCCATGTACATCACTGCTTTGATCAGAATTTATGTTTTCGACAAACAGATTACCCAAGTCAAAAGATTCTTCTAAATGCGTATCTAAATATGGATAAATCAGAAATCTCATGAGGAAATAATTTTTTTCATGAAAATTTGGAAATGATAAGGAATGAAAAGGATATTTGATAAGTTGCATACCTTCTTCTTTATCATGGATGAATTCACTATATTGTGTGAACTCAAAATCCAAATCATTAGATAATGAACATAAAGATCATGGATTATCTTCTTCACAAGTTGATGCATTACAAAAAGTAGAACACAAGGGATAGCGAGGTGAAGTGGAAGTTTGCATAAGAACATCTTATTGGACCAAACCAGATTTGAGGTCTAAATATTCCAAAACAAAATATTCTTGAGAAATTGAAAGATAAAATGGTGCACTTGGGAAACCACCATCACATTCAATAATGAAGTTAGAATCACCACAATGATGGTTGTCCAAGACTTCATATTGATTAGGAAAATCAATTCTATTTGATTCATCACCAAGATTCTTAGATTGAAAATCAACCAAGGATGGAAGAGAATTATATTGACACGGAGGATTTTGGAAAAGAGAAGAAATTTCAAAAGAATGTTCACTTTCCTGCTCCTCTACCTGTGAAGAGTGACTACCTTGCACCTTATCACTTTTTGGATTTGGAATAGGTTGTTCTAGCAATTCATGGGGCAATGGATCATGAGAAAGAGATGATAGAGGGTGGTATGAATTCAAAACAGATTTAAGACTATAGTTATGAGTGTCAATACCATCTTGAGAAATCAAGGGATTAACCTTCACCTTTGTCTCCATGAACCATTCCAAGGTTTCCTCCATTAGATTTGAATAGAGGAAAGTGGGAGAAGGTTGAGAATATGGATTAGTAATTTGATGTATAGATTTCCAAAATTCAACATTATCACAAGGAGGCACCCAAATTGGTATTGTAAAATGAGGAGGGCAAGGAACAAAAGGAATAATAGGTTCCTCCTATGGAATTAGAAGTGTCTCAGAATTTGCAAAAGTCGAGCGAAAATAAACATAAGGGGGTTTAGATTCGTCGTGTAAAGAGATTCGAACCAAAATTTCAAACTTCCTTTTAAGGAAATACAATCCAAATCTTCCATCGGAAACTCACAACATAAGGGAAGGAATCTATTAGAAAAATCCTCAATTGATTCATTAGGGCACATTCTTATATGATTAATCCTTTTAAAAACATCTTGGTAATCATACCTATCAAAATATTGATGAAGCTCCTTTAGGAACTAATCAAAATAATGGAAGAAGATGGTAAGGTATGACACCATAGAATAACATGACCTTCAAGGGAAAGGAATGAAAGCACACAAGCAATTTCATCTTATATTTCATGAGATTCACAAAAATTGAAAAGCTGAAAGAAATGCACGACTATGGATATTTTACCCTCACCATAAGACTTCAAATGAGACAAGTCATGAATTTTTTCCGCGGAGATGAAAATTTTACCAGGGGATTGGTTAGAAAAACATTCTGATATTATGATTTAAGGATGATCCATTAAAGATAAGAGATTTAAAACAGACTCAACAAGCATACCTTGTCATCTGGCCCTCCTTCTAGTGCTAGAATGTTGACGGTGTTGGATACTGCCAACACACATGGGGTCTCCATGATGTGATGTCCCAATTAGACCTCACACCATTTGGAGTCGTAGCGCCATTTGGAGTATTGGCCTGACCACCATAACTGTAATGTTCGCCTTGGTTTCAATGAATTACATAAGGTATTATATACATAACCCTTGAACAATCAAGTAAGTTAACATTGTGAAACACCAATTGTAATGTGTAAAAGGAGAATTTCACGAGGCGAGGGAGACAAAATTGAGGCTATAGAAGGAAGTAATCGTACTAATATAATAGAGACACACTAGCGAAGGAATTTATGTTAGTTATCTAGCGAAATAGTTCACTTAGACACAAAGATCATTAAAACACATATGATACACACCTTCAACAAGAGAAGTACCGAGGCCACCGAAATATTTCAATTTCCTTAGTAAATGTGAATGAAACATATATATATAACATCCAAATAATAGTACTGAGACATTCACAATACATGCATGAAAATGTTTCTCCTCATCAAGCTTCAATTATAAGGTGAAATATCCAAGTACACAATTACAATGATGAGACACTAGTTCCAATAGTGGAATATTAGGTCACTTCTTACTTCTCCAAAGAATAGTTTTCTCTCCTATGCCGAGTAGAGAAGCCAAGACTAGCTCCCCAAAGCTTCAGCCTCCAAAATCATTTTGCTCGAGTTATGAATTTGCTTTTATAACAATAGGAATGACCTTTCATATACTCATGACTCTTGGACTTCTTAATATGTCCTTTGGACTTCTAAACAACTCTTGAACTTCTAACTAACCTTTGGACTTCTCTATGTGACTGTTGAACATATATGACTATGTGACTCTTCATGTTCCACATATGACCCTTGGACTTCCACACATTAAATTTTGTCCTTTTATTAAGAATACATCATTATGTTCCACATGATGATGTGGCATGACACATGGACACACATTGACTATTATGATGTCACTGGTATGAATTACAACTTGACAATGATGACATGAACTTCATGATGAGGTGATAATGCCAAGTTTTCTTCCTTGATGCTTCATCTTGCACTCCTAAGGATCGATATAATATATGCTTCATCTTCATGAAGGATACACTTTTTTGCTTATCTTCACCCTCCAAAGGGTCTTGGGTCAAAATTGGAATCCTCTTGAGTCATCATGCAATGTATTCTTTCTATTTCGGTCTATTATTTGCTTCATATCTCCATGATATCTCTCTTTTTTTTTCTTCTCCGCGGATGTTTCTGTACGCTTCCTCCCTGCTATATTATTTGAGAATTACCTTGTCATGCTAGAAAGGTAATACTGTCAATGAAAATCATCCATGAAAAGCCAAAATCATTCTTAAAAACTTATATTCTATCATTACCTAGCTCATGAAATGATCAGCTCATGATAGGCCTATGAGAGGGTTAAAAGAAGAAGGCTTGATTAGGAGGGCACATCAAACTCATCAAGGCTCACAAGAGGCCTTCAAGGTTCACTTGTGCACTCAAGTAAGAGAGAGATAAAATCAAATTTGCAAGGGCACACTCCGAAGAGATGAAGGGGTGAGGCTCAAGCCTTCAAGCCTTCAAGGTGCGCTCATGCACTCAAAGAGACTAATAAGATGTAAGAGTGCACGCCAAATAGATGGAGGAGTGAGGCTTTAGGCCTTCTAGCCTTCAAGGTGCCCTCATATGCTCATGAGGACAAGGATGTAACAAGGGTGCTTACTGAAAAGACGAAGGATAAACACTCAAGCCTTCATGGTGCGCTCATGCGCTCAAAGAGGGTGCAGTTATTCGTGCCAAACGAGTGTGCTCAAATAAAGGCTTTGTGCTTCGTGATTGTGCCATGTGCTCAAAGGCTTCATGCTTCATGAATGTGTCATGTGCTCTAAGAGAAAAATGAAGTTTCATGCTTCGTGAGTGCGCCATGCAATCAAGGAGGGCGAAATTCTTCGATTCAAATGAGTGCACTCATAGTCCCAAAGTGTGCTTGTTGTTTTGAAGTGTGCTAAAGCTCTCAAAACTGCAATTTTGAAGGAAAAAAAAGTCCTTGATTATACAAAGTGCCTTTTTTTAGAGGAGAGAAGGTCTTTGTTCTTTAGAAGTGTGATTTTTCACTGAGCGTATGAAGCACACTACATTATTTTGAAGTGTGCTTCAGCTTAGGAGGGTGCTTTTTTCTCCAACAGTGGTTACACGTTCATTTGGAATGAATTTTTCACTGAGGGAGGAAGCACAACCCTAGGTGACTTATCCTTAGGAAGTATTGATGCATTGTGAGAGGGAGAAGAGCTTATAAAAGACTTAGTGCACAAGTATGGGAGTAAATATATGTCAATGAGTCTCATGAATAAGCTACGCTCATCACCTAGTAACAAGGTTGAAGGACCAAGAAGGGCTCCCGAAATGGCTAAGTGTGGGACCAATAAATTAGGAGAAATAAATGAATCCTAACATGACCCAAACATGGATCACACCCATGAATGGATAAATGCAAGCCAACAGAATTCACAGGACTCGTGAACAACAATCCCACCTTAAAACAACAACAAAGCGACACCTATTTCTAAGTGCGACATTTGAAACGTCACATTACAACACTTAGAACACAAGTTATGAAAAAAGATTCAACTGAGACCAAAAGGTGTGCTAAATTTTAGGAATGTCCCTTGAACATATTCTAATGATATATAGGACTCAATAATGCAAAAGGGTGCACTATAAATAACTTTGGAGGCATGTAGTGGTGCAACACACGCGAGAGTAAAAACACAAAAGTGACACCTAAGACAGGAGTAAATCATGAAGATCACACTTGCATAATGCGAACAACCTTAAAATAAACACATGTCAGAGCGAACATAACCTCAAAAATACACTTATTAAAGTAAAATCAAGTCAAAACAACAACCACAAATGTGAAAGTGACATTAGTGAAGCGAAAATGTGAAAAATATAACAATTGAGAAAACTCACCAAAATATAAATACAAACGCAACAAAGTGAGGGGAACTGTCAATAAAAGTGCACTCTGACTGTTGACATGAGTTGAACATCACACAAGCACTATCTCGAAGTATGATGTTATGCTTGTGCAAACTTGCACAAAGGAAGCGCATTCATGAATACATCAGAGACAAAGCATGTGTGTGTAAGTGACTTGAAAATTTTAAATGATGAAGAAGACTTAAACACTTTTTAAAATATCAAATGACCATGGAGTAACCATAGAGAGACAAATTTTAAGATCCTATGTAGGCTCAAAAATTCAAGTGTGAACAAAATTTTGGGGGTGTTGATCACAACGATAACCATTCATAAGAGGATGCATGTTTTTTTTATGCTAACAAGCATAATAACAAGATATTCAAGGTCTATATCATCCCCTATATGTACCCACTGTCCATGGGAAATCATTTCCATGGACTTTGTGGGAGGTTTACCAACCACCAAGAAGGGACATGAGTACTTTTTTGTGGTAGATGATAGATTCAATAAGACGCATGTTCTAATGCCTTGTACAAATACCATTAGCAGGCAAGAAGTAGCAGACTTGTTCTTTGGATAGGTCTGGGTGCACGTTGGGATACCAAGGTGCAATGACCCCAGTCATTTCACATACATATAATTGTAATGTTGTCCACTACAAAGATATGAACATGAACATGCATAGGAACATGCTTTAATGCGAAATTGTTAATGGGAAATCATGTAAACACATATAAAGGCACATACATTTCTTTTGTAATCTTGTATGGCTAATGTGAATGCATTTGGGAACTTTAGATCCTATATGGCTAATGAGAATGTGTTTGGTTACATTAAATTTTATATGCTTAATGTATGTGTGTGTGTGTGTGTAAATAATCACACTTTGCTATGGAGGAGGTTATTTGGCTACCCAATTGAGCTAACCCTAACTATGAAGAAACCCTAGCTAATCAAGAAGGAAGATTTGAAGTTCTCAAAGAAAGGGAGAATCAAACATTGTTTTTCCTGTGTTGGATGAGACACTTGTTCATGGCTTGAATCTATGTTGATGAGAGTTGAGTTCCCTCTGTATTATAGTTATAATACCTTTGTGTTTCATTGTTGGATATATTTTGCATAGAAGCGTTCGTTTTGTGAAGTATTCAACAAACAACGTAGTAGTTTGTCTCTCTATGGGAAGTGTTGATAATCCCTGGATAGGACGGGGCTTATCTCTAGTTGTTACATTAATTATTCCCCTCTATTATGTTCGTGGATACTCCAAAGGTGACTTACAACTAAGAATGAGTTATTTTTTTATCTTTCTGGGATTGCATGCAAGTGTTTTAGCCTCTTGAGGGTGTAGTGGGAATCGTATAACAGTGAAGTGGTGTAAATCACATCGTGGCTCTCCTTCTCTATAATGAATGAAGTCAAAACCATATTTCAGAGGCATTGTACATAGCGTTGATACATGGGAATCGTTCCTCAAATCAAGGGACTGATATATATACATTATTTCTATATGGTTGTTCTTTATATATATATATATATATACACACACACATATATCTTTGTAATTTCCTATGACCAAGTTCACTCTTTCTTACTTAATCGCTATGTATTTATTTTCCAAATTAGAAACTACATTTCTTGTGAGTGTTATTACCATATATCCATGTTGTGTTAATTTACTAGGTCGATACTGGAAATCTATGCTTGTTTGGGTATATTAAAAATTTTGAGTGGACTATTTTGGGCATGAAATATATGATAAGTCACTTACAGCAGTATTCAACCAAACCATCTGACAAATTACTTCACAATAACTCAAGCTAAAAACTCATTAATTTTGAAGAAAAACTAGAAGTTTGTCAAGGCAGGGTTTTACAATGGTCTTGTTGGGAAAATCAAGGTTAGGGGCAAAAATGGGACATTTGTAGCATTTCTTGAATTAGGAAACCAATTGCGACAATTCTAAACCATTTTTTGTACATTTAAATTATTTGTTATCGCAATGATATTGTTCCCTATTGGAGGCATCATTGATACATTGTTGTTCCATGTTATAACCTCTTCATTGTAGTGGTTGGGACATTAGACTACTACTATGTGCTTGATTTACACGAGACAACTTGAGTGACGTCCATTATTGTATCTATGGAAGTGAATGTATGGGTACTGCTTGTTGAAATAGGGTTGGTTAACTTATGATAATTGGATAAGAAAATATGGAATTGATTGAGGGTGGAGGCCATACCTCTGGAACCACTCATTGGCTAAATGGCATAGGCTATTAGCTACCCCAGGTTAGCCTTCCTTGATGAGGACTTCAGTAGACTCTAGATTCCCTGCTTAGGGTGGAACTACTGCAACCTAAGGGTGGAGGGTTTTGCCTCAGGAGTCCCTTAATGACAAAAGGGTGGATATTGGATTAGATATTTTGAATCCATGTACTTGAATACAGTTATGCCAGAAGGGTGGAAATTGGAGTAGGACTCTGGAATCCCTATACCTGAACATTATTATGCCAGAATGGTGGATATCATATTAGATCTCTAGAATCCTTGTACCTGAACAGTGTTATGTCGGAAGTGTAGATATCAGATTAGATCTCTGGAATCCTTGTACTTTAACTGTTATGTTAGAAGGGTGGAGATCGAATCATATCTTTGGAATCGCTATACCTGAATAATGTTATTCCATAAGGGTGGAGATCATAGTATATCTCTAGAATCCATGCATTTGAAAAACGTTATGCCAGACAGGTGGATATCATATTAGATCTTTGGAATCCCTGTACCTAAACTATTATGCTAGAAGGGTGGAGATTATATTAGATATTTGGAATCCCCGTACCTAAACATTGTTATGCTAGAATGGTGGAGACTAAATTATATATTTGGAATCATTTACATGAATACTATTATTCCAAAAGGGTGGATATTTGATAAGATCTCTGGAATCCTTGTACCTAAACATTGTTAAGCTAAAAGGGAGGAGATCGGATTAGATCTCTGGAATCCCTGAATGTTCTGTCATTGGGATAGTTTTCACAAGCTATGGATTGACAAATACAATATAAGTTTGTTAGTGGTTGGGAGGAGAATCGTCGGCTATGTCCCAATTCCCGTCCTAAATTCCACAATACTGAGTGATGTATTGACTGTTATAATCAAACATACCTAGACTATTTGTTACATTAAATATATGGAATTTCTATAATTCTTGGGAGTTGTTGGGTGGAGGAGAATTACCTCTGGAACCCCATTACAATCCTATAGTTTAACATTTACATGTAGGGTGGAGGTGGGACAGACCTTTGGAATCCTTGGTCTGGTCATTGGGATAGGATTCACAAGCTAGGGTGGTGCCAGCTACATTATTTGTAGTTTGTTAATCGTTGGGAGGAGAATTATGAACCTTATCCCAATTCCCATTCTGAGAATTATTTCGGTAATAATCACATGCAAATGAACTTCGTCGACGTGTTTCAAACCAACCAGTGTGGTTCATCATCAGGACAATAATATGTATCTAATTGACTATAATTTCCTCGATAGTTCACTAAATATTAAATACTAGGGTTAAAATTCCTAGTTTTCATGGTAGGAGGTGGATTTTGTAGTCATGGATAATGTTGTACATTAGGCACTATTGTCATCCCATATGATAAATGTGCTTCCACAAGTTGTATAGTTTACACGCCATGCTAAACAACATACAAACCTTTGAGACAATAACAACATATAAGCCTCTAGGACATTATTGATCATACGGAATGAAAGTTGAATGTTCCCATAAGCCTGGGCCACCATATGACAAACAATGATTTGACATATTAAAATGACCTCATGTAAAGCACTTGCATGTTTTATTGCTCAAGTTGGTGTCACAGTACTCGTTGCATGACTTGTATGGTTTATTACTCAAAATCACGGTACTTGTTGCATGGATTGCATGGTTATTTACTCAAGTTGGTGTCATGGTGCATGGTTTTGTTGCTTGAAATGAAAGGTTCTCGATGTACCTCTATCCTGGTACCTTATTGCATGGGTCATGATGAATTTTTTTGATATAACTCTCGGACAAATTTTGCTTTTTGATATTTATACATGATTGGTTAATGGGAATACATTTGAAACATATGGCAATAAACATATTCAATTCTTTGTAAGGAAATGTCATTTAATAAGACTAGACTTGTCACTAAAATTCATTCTCAAAAGGCATGGAATTCACCAGGAACAGTCATGAGTAAGTATTGAACTCAACACAAGGCATGCAAAAGTTCTTAGAACATAAAGAGAATGCATTACAATACGTTGTCAGGAACTCATCCTCCATGATAAATAAAAAGAATGATGACCATATTGTAGCTTGAGTCTCTTCTCGTCATGGAAATTTTATAATCAAGTATGGAGTGATTGTTATGAACCATCTCACAAACATAAAATCTACAATCCAAATATTTAGGGATGATATGATCATTTCACATACGCTAGGAACCAATAACTTTCAAAATTGAGTAAACAATGTAGGTGGCTACTAAAAAAATTGTGTCATGTGGCAATAGGTTAAGCCATGAGGATGTAATCTTTGCTTGATATAGTTAACTATATCTCCTGGATAGGTGCTAGAGTTTGGATACCCAGTTTTAATTCAATTACACCCATCCCTTCATCAAAGCTCAAGTTCAGTAGAATAATTGCCCAATATTGCCACAAGGAGGCTATTCATGTAAATGATCATATGTATGATGCACTATTACACACACCATATAATTGTCACTTGAATATAATGTAATAAAAAATTGTAGAAATAATTTTCCTTAGTAATATAAGGTAGGGATTCCTTTGGAAAAGTGTCACAATAGAATTAAATATTCCAACTAAGGGTCCATTAACTACCAGAATGAGGAATAACCTAAACAAAAGAAAAAGGGATTGAAATATAGTTGTTAAGACCCAACGTTGTCAAGGTTTAATATAGATATTGTGTAGCAAGAACTATAAGCTACAAAAAAATTGAAACTTTAGATCCCATTCCCAAGACTGTACATTAGGAATTGGTCCTTTGTAGTAACCATCTCTCCTAATTGGGGTGACTAAGGGGGTGTGTTACACAAGGAGCATTATTTTAGATGGGGACTTGAGATTTCTTGGTGCATTTTGGAATACATTGTGGGAGAATATGGACACGAAGTTGAAGAGTCCTATGACATTCCATCCACAGACAAATGGGCAGACAAAAGTAGTCAACAATACTTTGGTGCAAATTTAGAGGGGTTACAATCAAAAGCATCCAAAAAATGGGATGAAAATATGGCATATATACAACACTCTTATAATAGAGTAGGCCACACTTCTACTGGTAAGTCCCTATTCAAAACTTGTTTTAGATATTTTCCAACTTCGCCTTTTGATATTGCATATGGGTTGTAAGGATAAGTAAGGGAGGATCTTATAAGGGGGCCTTGAGGATTGAAAAAAATTGTTGATATGATCAGTATAGATCCATATATAGGTACAAGATACATTGTATAATTCACATAAAAAATATAAGGCCAGGCATGATCATCACATAATAGAGAAATCATTGAACATGGGAGACAGAGTATGATTATAGTTGAACAAGGAGAGGCTATGGGGTCCTAGTAAGAAAATCAAGCTCCATGATACGATCCATTTGAGATACTATAAAATGTGGGATATAAATCCTACAAACTCCGTCTACCCCCATACATGCACATTTACTTAGTTGTGAAAGTAGAAAATCTAAAACTTTATGAGCCTTCCATTCTAGACCAGGAAGAGGAACAAGTCCTACCTTCTATGGAGGATTTGGAACTAGACGTGTAGGAAAAGTTGAAAAAAAATATACTTTTTGTTGAAGAGGTCTAGAAATATAAGAGAGGGGCATCATAACATTTGGAATATTGGATTGAAAGGACAACTTCCAAGGAAGGCCAAAAGGTACACTCAAGAGAAGGTAGAGGAAAAATTTCCTCACCTCATTCAATAGATGATTTTGGGGACCAAAAGCCTCCAAAAATGGGAAGGATTTATATAGATTGGATAATTGTATTATTTTTCATCCATCTCGATGCTTTTAGAGTAGAAAAGTTGAAGGAAACGATTCACGGTACTGATTTTAATAGCATGTCCTAGTTTAGCAAATTGGGGTTTGAAACCTTCTATGAGAATTTTGGGGAATCAAACAATGTTTTGAGGGGTTGAAATTTGTTTTTTGAAATGCATATTTTTTCCCTATTCCAGACACAAACGCTTTCAACAGTGCAAGAATCACTTCAATCAGATTTTGTATGCAAAATTTACACCACTCAGAAGTTGACCTTCCAATTTTCACCACCATAATTCGAGAGGATGCCATGTTAGCCCCCATAATTCATGGAAAAGGGGATATCCATGTGATATAGGTGAAGAAGACTCTATCAGAGTCCATATTATAATTCTAGTTAAGATTTGAGTGAGTCAAACCTAATTACTAGTAGGCTATCTGGCAGTTTTATAACCAAGCCACTAGGAGGAAAATGGCTTCCATTCTCTTCAAGTGAATTTGTTCCATAGATGAGCAGAGTAGTTGAGAGGGAGAGGGAGATAGAATATAGAGAGGATTTGTGTAGTACAATAGCCCATGGGCCATAGGACTTACTTCTTTGTACTCAACCATTTTCTATTCAGAGAAAGAGAGTAGAGTGGCCTCACCTTCTAGTTGGGTTTTCTCCCAAAAGAGTTTCCCAGGTTATATCTTGTGTCAAATCAATGTTTATGATTTTTTGTCTAAATATTCTCTATTTTCAACATAATTATAATTTTCATAAAAGCACAATAAACAATAACAGATCCATAAATCTAAATATAATTAAACCCCCATAGCGTAGATTTCATTTTTAAGTATGATTTATCAAATATGTTGTGATGAATTGTCCAGTGGAATATCCATGGAATTTTACAAATCAATAGACATTATTAATGTTTTCTCTAACTTGATAATCAATCATCTGTTAGCTAAATTTCAAAAATATGGGGGAGTTTAGTGGGTGTTCTGCCACTATTTTGGTGGGATACCATTAGATGTCAAAACCTCTTGCTTATGTAGTAGCACTCACTGCTACCACCTCACATTCTCTCAAAAAATTTCTCATAATTAAGGAAATGGAGACCTCATCACAATTTATTTATTGTAACACAGGTCTGGTAGGTTTTTTCTTGGTATATCTTGTACTTAAGCAAGAAGTGTTTGCTTGGAAAATTAATGCCTCTTGTGTTTCTTGAAATCACTTTCATCTTAAATTTTGGTTTGTGATGAAAATATTTCACTAGTAGCCACGAATCTTTCCTAGAGTTGACCAATAATGTGATTCTCTCCTATATTGTTGAGTGTTCTCCATCCTCTCTTCTTATCCTCGTCTTAGTTTTACTTGTATCTTTTTAGTCAGGTAGTATTCCCTCTCGGATTACCTTGAGAAATGGGGCTTTAAGGTTCATTATATATCTTTATTTCACCTTTGTGCGAGTCTTGTTGCAACTTCATTATTTGTAGATGTGTGAGATTAGCTAGAAATTGTTCTTTATGCTACTCCATGAGGACTAGCATTTTGATCTCGAGCTGCTTTGTCTCCATACTTTGATCCTCCTCCCCATCCCACAAGGATATTTTGAATGTCCCTTCTGTTATGATATCAATATCTCCCTTCCAGGTTTCCACAATACTCTAATTCACCTCTTCGCTACCTATTTCTTATCTCTTCTTATCCTTCTTGATGTCTAGGCTCTTTGAATTCTCCACCAAGGTAATTTTGAGAGCTTTCCATTTTTGAGTTGGTTCTTTAGTTACATTTTCACGTACTTGAAAATTATTGCTAGTATTGGATTTTGGTGGGCTTGCAAAATTAGCAACTTTTCGTCCGTGATTTATTTTAGTAGGGACCTTGGCGAAGCCTTCTTAATTATTTTACTCCTTCAATTTTTTTTAGATTGGGCCCAAAATTGCATGGAAAATCTCGAAACATATGTTTGTGCTCATGACATTTATGGCAATAGAAAGAGATGTGTTTATAAACTATGATTTGTACTCATTCCTCATCCTGAAAGATAATGGTAATGTATTTTGGTAAGGCCCATGCTACATCCATATAAACAAATATTTATGCATATGAGGTATATCATCTATGATTCTTATGAGTTTCAAATATCTTAATGAATGTGCCTAGAGAATTGCCAATGACCTCCAACATTTTTTTCTCTTATAACTATTTCGGTAGCGATTACAACTCAATCCAAACTGAGGTCTCTAAGACATCTTCCTTCTTTAAACTATACCAATTTATATAATACCTCAAATGTAGCATAGAAAATTTGAAGAAATAATGGCCTTCTTCAAACACCTTTTCTTGTCTTCTACACTAGTGAAGAGTGTGTCGAAGAAGACTTTTGAACCTAATTTTAGATCCACTTGGCCTTTAGCCCTCCATTTAGAGTGAATCCAACCTATAATACCTTTCTCTAACGTCCATGTGCCTATGAAATTACAAATGACCACATGGTCTTTCATATATTATATCTAGTTTCTTACATTGGGTGAAGTAACATCATCCCGGGTCTTTTCCAATATGGGCAAACAATCATTTTGTTGTCGAACCTTTTGGAGTTTTCTAGTCTCCTCTTCAACCTTTGATTCTTACTACCCCATGGGTCCCTTTCTTGTTTTTCCCATTTCCACATTGCGATTTTCTTTTATTTTCTCACCTGTGACTATATCTTTCAACAAATGGTTATTTTGGATTTCCTATAATCCTGCCATCATGCAGGAGAAAAATTCATTGTCAATGCCACTATTTATCAATACTTGGACTAGGCTTTTTCTAACACTTTTAAAGGCTTTCCGATTGCAAATATTTTTCAAAAGAAACTACAATGAGGAATAAGGACAAACCCTTCTTTGAGTTTTAGATCCCCACTCTTTTAAGCGTGTAACCAAAGAAAAGGAACAATCCATATTCACCTTTTATTATATAATTTTTATTATGGAGAAAGTGGAATACAACCCATATCATCAATTCTTTTGAAAGAGATAAATTATGTGATAAATAATCATTAAAAAAGGCCTTTGATCCAATTTAATTTTTGATTTATTAAAATTTCAATATTTTTAAAAATGAGATACAAGATATAATTTACATTTTGCTATTTTATCTTGTTAATTGATTTCATGAATATATATATTTTTAAGTAATTTTTTTCTGTTACCTTAAATTTTCATTTTACAACATTTCAAACATATTAGATCAACACAGTTCATACCATTATTGGTCTCGATTTTCCACAACGGAAACTAGATCTATTGACCTATAATGTAATAACATGAGTTAAAATAAAGAGTCGACTGCAATGCTCAACTAATGTTAACATAGACACAATGACATGAAGAAATAGAAAACCAAAGCAAGTCATGACAAGTGATCAAGAATTTGATGAGGTCATTGGAGCAAGATCATGTGCATTGGTTCAAGAAAGAGAATAAGGCTCACGTTCACGTTGAATATGGCTTTCCACATGAACCAAAAGAGGATCCAAGCTAGCCAAACAGGAAATTTGATGATGTTGCACCCTTTTTATCTCATTCAAGGAAGAAATAATATCATTTGTGTCTTCATGCTTCTCTTTCAGGGCTCTGCCTAAAATAATTTTCAACTAACAATGTAAGGTGATAGAGTTTAGATATTGGTCCCTTCTTTCCCTGGTATGGCCAACATCAATAAGCCAATTTTCTACATCCTCCATGATCTTAAAGTCAAAGTATTCTCAATGGTCATTGGTAGCGTAGGTTTCTAGTGAACATTTTTCTCATTGATATTTTGAGGAGTGACAGAGTGAAAACTGATTACATCTTACTAACCCTTTGCCCAGGCCCATGTTCAACCCTAATGGCCTCTATCCCCACCACATCTGCAACTACCCATGTGTTTCTGTGGCATATTTTCACAATAGGAAAATAAAAGAGCAAGAAAAATGACACACACTAGATCTGGGTAAAGTGAAAGGATATTAACTAGACCGAGACCGAAAATAATACCAGAGGACCAAAGGAATCAAGGTGACCCAAACCTACAGAAAAATAGAGCCCCATAAACCAGATACACAGAGAACCGTAACCACATAGAAACCCCCTCGCGCTAATGGACAACAGAGGCCAATCCTGGTGCACCATGTAAAGAATTAAAATGAAATCTCTAGAATTAAACAAACTTGACTGAAAACAAAACAATAAACAATAGGAAAGGAGGGATAAGGTTGAATCATGTGACCGCTATCCCTCTTCACCAAATTTGGCACAATCTTAGATGCAGAATATAGGCTGGCACCACCAACAATAAATAACCTTAGCCCTGATATAAGCCACACTAATTCATGGCATAGAAACACATTGTAACTCGTTTTTGGCACAAGACCTGCTTCCACCTTTTCATTTGAGCCATTATTCGTTCGATACTCTGGGAACAAAATGAATTGCATGGATGTATAGGCCCCTAACACTCAAAAACTAGAGGTAGGTGACTCAAACGTAGAAAAAAATTGAAGGTTGCACCATTTATTAGTTGAGTTTCCTCCCATCACTGATCTAGTACTGGCGACTTGCCAAGACAATAATCCTACCAATAGTGGGGAGGGTAACCAAATCCAACATAAGTTCCAAACATCAATTATTTGATGTGCAAGATGAACGAAATTATGAAGGTTGTCAATCATATGGAGATTAGAGTTAAGTTCACATGCATTGCAATCCTAACATAGTTATCAATCGATAATGAGAACAATCATTATTGGTTACTATGTGAATGCAAATTGACTCCTCATCATTATTCAAGGAAAATCAAACTATTAAAATAACCCATCGATGTTTTGTATGGGGGTAGAATTTAACTTTTGCTAGGTGCCTTCAGGAATTAGGCTATTAACTTGTTTCATTACATCTAATGAAGATTGATAGCAAGAGCATCGAAAACTTCATAATGGAGCCGAGGATGAAACCCTAAGTATGGATTTTTTCTGCAGACGATGCAGTTCGTACACAGGGAGTAGGACTGGCACACACGAAGGCTCTGGAGGTGACATTTTCCAATATCTATTAGAAGTTATTGACCATCTGTATGCACCGGTGGAAGACATGAGGAGTACGTGACTCCTTAGAATCGCTCTCGGTTAAGCGAGGTTATAATGGAGTTACCTTCCTCAAACCCTAACCATTTCAAACGACGATGTTTAGGGTATAGGGTTTATGTGCATTTGCAGTCTTTACGTTGTCGCGGATGAGGTTTAAGTCTATCTTTTGTATTAGCCATGGGATTCGATAGTGATCACGTGGACGTTGAGTCAGCATCGAAGGATCTGCGCAACTGCTGGGGACACAAGGTATCGGAGAAAAACTTGGACCTATTCTTCACGGTAATTGCAGATGCAGAGCCGAAACTTTCATATTCCGGAGGTAATCAGGGTCTAGTGAACAGGGCCGCATTATTAGAAGAAAGCCTACAAAGTACGTTTAACTGCATTTGGAAGGTGGAAGGAACAAGAGGACCTACAACAATAGAGGCATCAAGGGGTTGTGGAGGAGGCGAAAAGTACAAGGCAGGCCTGCAAACCCTCCCATCATTTTCAGTGCTAGGTATTCCCTCTTTTCTGGTTTTCATTGGAGGGTTATAAGATATAGTAGCTAGTTTTGGTTTCCGGGTTTTGTGGGTCTGAAAGCTCTAGGGGAGGTGTTATCACCCTAGTAATTTCTTAAGTTGTGGGATTTGAGTTTTTAGTCAAAGAACACTAGGGGTAACCACAAACCTACTTCAAATCCAAGGATCTAGCCTTCCTAGAATTCAAACAGGACTCTCTCTTTAAGATTTATCTTTGTTTTGATTTATGTTTTTAGGCTAGTTATGATTGAACAATTGGTTTTGTTTTAAAGGTTTTGGTGGGTAAAAATCACTTAGGATTAAACTAAGGAGAGATCTACTTGTCCATTGGGCTATGAAGTCTAAGTCTAAATAGCAGTACTAGAAGGCAAGGCCAAAAGGGTACAAATGTATTAAGGGCAAGGTAGATAACCCTCAGAGATTTGGGGAAAGGTTTTTGATGAAATTGTATGATCGTGATAAAAGGGCAATGAAGAATCCTTTGATCCGAAAAATGGAAGAAGGGGGTGGGGTTCAAACGGGAGTAGGAGCAATGAAGAATTCCTAACACCGGAAATAAGCAGAAAACTTTTAAATGGTAACTTAGAAAAAAACAGGGAGCAAAAGGCTAGTCCTATAGTAATATTCCTAGTTACACATTAAGATATATCAAACACATAATTAATTGCATGAAACTCAGAAAAGACACAATGACAAGAAGAGATGTAGTTCACTCTTCAACTTATCGCAAGAATCCTGAATTATGATGCCACTTTAGCTTTGTCCAGTCTGCTACTTTGAATTCAACACATGAAAGCCTCCAAAGTATCAGAAAAATTCTATAGTAATCTTAGCAATTTTATTCCACCCTAAAATACTTCAAAGAGTGAAGTATTTATAAAAATTCTAAACTAGAATATCTTGAAAAAAATATCAAGATTGGTTTACAAATATCTCCAACTGTTTTACATAAATAGAACTTAAGTAAAGGACACTCAAAAATAATGCATATATTTGGAACTATTTTTTATGGATAGGTGATGAAAAAGAGAATAATTCGAATTTGATCTCAACTCTTAGTTGATGATGAGGCATCCAAGTCACTAACTATTTCCTTTCTTTGTGCATTCTGCTCCGGCCATTTGTCAAACTTGGGGTCCAATGATACCTTTTTATTTCTTAAACCGAAATAGATATTTAAAAATTGAAAGAGGTTATTGTATATGAATATGTTGGTGAGATAAACCTCTTTAATTTTCCTAAATTTCTGCTCCAGCTGTTGACATTAGGCTTACCAAAAAGATGTGTAAAACAGAGTTTTACAGAGCCTGAAAAATAGGCTATAAAGATACGCATGTATCTTTCATTCTATAATAGCTATGCATAAAGTGAGATAATTTTTTGTATATTGCTCTCTTAGGAACAAAAACCTCCTTTATTTTTGTAATATGTATTTCTGATTAGCCACAATATTCTCTGCAAAATGATGACTTAACAGGAATTTTCTACAAAACGTTATTTCCAATATTGTTTAACATTTCCCAACCCATAATGGTTGTTAGAAAAGTGAGAGAGGTTTGTGTATTTGGACATCTTAAGAACATAAACCTCGTTCAGTTTTGTAAAATTGATCTTGGATTGGTCGCAATAGTTTCTGCAAAACAATGACTTAAACAGAATTTTTTTGCAAAAATGTTCCTTCTTGTTATGTCTTCATCTTTTAACCTTTTTGTTCTTTTAACTGATTTTACTTTCACTTTGGATAAACTTAATTGTTGTTGGTGAAAGTATTTTCATCTCTGTTAACCATTACTGACTTTGTTTTTACTTTTACTGTTTCACCTTGACTGCTCTGTAACTTTGTTTTAACTTTCACTCTGACTTTTACCTGATACAGTTTAACTCTGATGCCCTTTGACTATTCTGTTTCACTGTCATGTGAATTCTCATTTCACTTTTACCATTCACTGTGCACATTTCATCATTCTGATCTTTCTCCGACTTGATTTTATTCTTTCTTTGTATACAAATTGTTTGTTGAATGAAGATTTTGAATTAAAATCTGAGAATTTGGAGCAAACAATTTTGTCAACTAGTATTGAAACTGTTGGCCCAATTTCTTATTCTAATAATAACCTGCAAAAATAAAACAATTTTTTAATGAAACAGAGGTCTGCAAGGAGGTGATTGAATGCTTTTGAAAGACCTGTGGAATGAGATCTGTCTGTGGAGGTTTAACTCTGTTTTTTGGGCATTTTGGACTAACTAATGCAAGCTTAAACTGTTTGCAGGAGTGAATTTTCTTTATCAGAGGATATAAACTGGGATAAGACAGAAAACGAGGATTTTCTGAATAGATTGACTGCACAAAGGGGTTTTTAGGATATCTGAAAGCTTTAAACCCCTTTCTGTATGTGAAATTAATCTTCAGAGGTCACAAATTTGAGGAAATTGGCTAAACAAGGGCTTCTTTCGGACTAGGAAATTTCTGGGAAAAATTGGCTAGGGTTTGGCCTCTTTTTGGGCTTTTTAGGTAATTTATTTGGTCAAAAACCCTTAATTGAAAACCTGGTTCTGTGATTATGGGTCTAAACTTTGAAATTGCAAGCTTTGATTGGTCGAAAAATACTTTAAGATGTAGGTATTCGGCTTCTTGAAAGGTTCTGCGAGGATCTTATGGTCGATTTTGAAGTCTCAGGCGGCAAAATAGTGTTCAGGGGTTCTAACACAGTCGGGCGGCTCCTTCTGCGTTTGAAAATGATAAATAAAATGTTAAAATTAAACTTTAACAAATGTTTTATGGTGTGTTTTAATCGTGATTTTGTGCATTGAATGCAAGTCAATTCCATGGCGGGCGGGCAATTTAAACAGCGAAACCATGAGGAGGTTATCGCGTGCATTTCAGGTGGTAAATGGTTTTCTTTCAAATGCACACGATCAAATGAGAAGTTGCCACGTCAAAGAGGGCAGAATGGCAAAACAACCTATTTCGCATCCATTTTGCATTTGAGTGGACGATTAGCTTTGGTGTGCGATATCAATCTGGGGTCGTTAGATCTGTGGCTCGAGCACGAAGGGTTGAGATTTAAAGGAAAGTTGTGGCTTAGCAAAGGTGGGACCGAGATCTCTTTATGCGGGGTGGCAGTTAAAAATTATGTTTTAAACCTTTATAAAATATGAACAAAACAAAGGTTTTACACACGTAATTCAGGGTTTATGTATAGTTTAAATATGTCGCGGGTTAATAATATGAAGCGTGAGGCTTCATATAGTATGGCGAATATGAATAATTACGGGTTTAAAGTTTATTTAAAACAAACCTTAGTCTTATTTTAATCAAACTTTGGGTTACAAGTTTAGGCAGCATGTGCATATATAAAGCGAAATGTTTATATAGAGGCAAGAGTCGGCTTGTTATGTGTGGTTGAGTAAGTAACTCAGGTTAACTTTATGTAAAGCATGGGGCTTTGCATGATGGGAAAAATGAAATGGGGATGGTTTTCAGCTTTGCAACGTTAACCTTAGCCTTAGGTTAAATGCAGGAAAAGGTGACTTTGCTTGCAAAAAGGTGGATTATTGCATGGTAGTGCTTCTAAGCTTCTTAACCTTTATAAAATGATAAAATATCATCCAAAACTTAGGTTAAAACGCTGATGAGTGGGGTATTTTATTGTATTTCAAAATACATAGACTATGTTCCAAAACTCATTGTCGTGATTATTGTATTATATAGCTTTAAACCTTGTGAATGGTTTAACAACTATAGGGGGCGGGATATTTACTTAATGTTAGTTTTAGACCAAAGGGCGCTTTATTTGGGTTTTATTTCAACATGTGAATAATAAATTTGGTCCAAAATATTTATAATAGTGGGTTTTTGGGTATATTTAGATATAGGGATTTATAAAAATAAGATAAGGTGTAGTTTAGGGAATTAATAAACTAAGTTAGAAGTTAATATGACAAGGGTTAAGGAATACACAAAAATACACAAAATGACTAAGTAAAGTGAATAAATAAAGCAAAGCTTGTCATTTCATCATTTCACCAATTTACTTAGGATAAAGTATTTTTGAGGGTTTTGTATGTTTTATGAATGAAGGAAGTTAATTAGATGGGGTTTTATGTTTCATTAAGTAAGAATGAGTCTTTACTTATGAAAACGAGTTAAAATGTATGAATGAGGGATAAATAATGGTAAAAGGGGATTTTGTCATAAGAACTCAACATTTTCCACTATCCAGTCATCGAGCCTTGGGTCCGGTCCCAACAAAAGTCAGAGAAATGCTCTGAGCTTATTTGACTGTTATTTTAGAATACTGAATACTTACAAGAGAGGGGAAATTAGTGATTTTTTGCCTGGTGATGAATATTACATGGTTTCTTCCACTTCTTTCTACCTACCCAACATTACTCTAACATTTTTTCTTCCTTTTGGTAGGTGCATTTAGGCTTGCAACCTTGAAACATTTATTCTTTTAAAGAAATAAAACTATCTAAATCTACCTTATTCATCCAAGGGCTCAGATTAAACTGTTGAGATCCTCATTATTTTCTACCTAACTAATGATTTGTCAGGATTAAGCTGTCTGACAAATATTTATTCACTATCTAAAACACGGAGAAAACATGACAAGTCAAGATTAAACAGTTTAACTCATCATGGATTATGGCATTTATTGGCACTCTGCCATAATCATTTATTTAAAAAAAAAAGTAAAAAGTAGTGGCATTTGAACTTGCTCACTTTCATGTCTTATTTTCATCTTTTTCTTTTGGGTTCTATATTTTCTAAGTCCTTTGATCTTTCTTTTAGGACTTTTTACCCTCTTTTTTTGATTTTTTTTATTTTTTGATTTTTTTCAAAATATGGGAAAACAACTTGTAGAAAGAAAGGTATGTACATATTTTACAAGACTATCAAAATTCAATTCAAAATTATTAATCCTATATTTATAGGACCCTAACAGCAGCTTCACATGGGGATGGCATCTCCTTGTGAGATGTCAAGAACACCGTCAACTAGTAGCCTGATCCTTTTGAGCTAATCCCAAACATGCATTTGTTTTGTTATAAAATCTCTGTGACTGAAACTCTTGAACTGAATTTAGTCCTTTTTTTGCAAATTGAAATCTGATCTGAAACTAAAAGAACATACTGCCATTCTCAAACCAAACTGATATATCTTAAATATCTTTAGGACCTTCAACTTGGCTTTAAATCTTAATGAATTATTTCAAAACTAACTGAAAACTGAATACTGAAAAAAATGCTCATAGATTTGAGCTTATTTGCATTCATCTACCTACTCTAATCTACTGTTAATTTTGTTGAATCGGGTAATACAAAAATGCCAATGAAGCCAATCAAGTAGCTGTAGAAATGAATGGATAACTTGAATGCTTGTCATCAAAATTGGAAGTATAACTTGATCATGTGTCTTCATAATCAATGATATGATGTGAAATGGAAATTGCTAATATATTTGATCCTCAAAGATAAAACATGTTTGCAGACTTGAGCTAAAAATAGTCTCCATATAATTTTCTATAGGATCATCAAAAGCATAATGTATGATTTGTGCTTCTAGGCCTTCAATGACTAGTTGCTCAGTTGTATTATGAATATTAATCCATGAAACTATTTCTTCAGTCTTGTGCTTGAAAGAATAATCATCCTCAAACTGCAAGTCAAAAGGTAGTACAATTTCCTCTTGCTTTGGAGAAGGAAGATTTTCCAAGAATTCTTTAGGATCTCGAAAATTATATGACTAAATTTGAGAATGCAAAAGTTTAATTTCATTTTCATATTTTTCAGAAACTATCTCAAGAACATATATTTTAAGTTGTAGAGAATATTTTCTTGATTTCAAAACAAGAAAGACAGTTGCTAGAAAATATTTATCAAGCTGAAAATCAAATAACTCATCCTACAAACTAGCTAGTGATTGCTCTGTGAAGTTAGCTTGAATTTGGAGAACATAATTATCATCAAACTGATCATACTTAGGCAGATCTTCAGAATAAGGAATGTCATCAATTATATACATTAGATCAGCATATTTTTTTTTCCAGTAATCCTGATATATCTTGATTAGATTGGTTGCATTCTATTTGAAAGTCATCATTTTGCTCAATAGGAGTACTATCAAGCAATGGGCCTTTTTGGGAAAGTAGAACAACATGAGCATCAACCTGTTCTTTTGTCTCTTCATGGATAAAAACTTTAGTACATTCATCAACATTAGAATAATTAGAAACAATTTCTTCATTATGTAAATATTTTGAGGATGGTTGCATGTTTAGAAGCCAAATTGATTTCTTCTTCGGTGAGGGGGGGTGGGAATCTCTGAATTCCTAGATTTGAATAACAATTGTTTTTTCTTTTATGTAGAAATTGATCATAAGGTTGAATATTTTCTTTAACTTCATTCAAAATATTATATGAAGCTTCATTTGTTACTACAGAGGGGCTTTGTGGATCTTGATTCATCTCCGGATCTATTTCATCTTTGTTTAACTCCTCTTGATTATTATGACATTTAACTTGAGAATGAAAGTTATGGACTTCTTCTAATAAATCTTCAGGATGCCAATTTCCAAAATATTCATCAATATTTTTAAGGTAATGTATAATATCTTCAGCTTGATCACAACAATTTTCAGCTAATGATAAAGATGGAAAATCTTCTTTATAATGCTCATAAAATACCTTGTGAAAATCTTTTAAAGAAAATAAACTAGCAAAGTTTGAGAAAAACTAACATTCACTTACTAGATGTTCTATAAGTTGCCATGAAAAAGAAGCTTATGAGGAAATCCTCATACTAATCACCCATAAATGCTCCACCTGAGTGTATATGAATTTAATGATGAGGATGTAACAAGGATGTTATATTCTCATCATGAAACATGGGAAGGATTTCCTCTAAATTTACCTTTGGTAGTTTGTGTGGAAATCCAGGTATGTGATCTCTTCTCATGGGAGCAAACCTACATTTTATTCTTGGTTCATCTTGTAAATTAGTCATAAATAATGGCCACTGTATCTATACAACCAAGTTAGATCCTTATATAAAATACAATATATATTGAAAAAATTTCTTAATGAGAAAGAACATAATGTCTTGGATTAAGATGCAAGTTGAAAGCTTGATCTTTCCATATTTTTCTTTCAGGTTCATTCCTCCAGTGGAGTCTTGATTGTGAAATTGATGTGGAGTCGCCAGGTGGATGTTATTAACATTTGTATGTCTGATCACTGTCCACCATCATAGATTAGATTTGAACCTGTAAAATATTTCTGAAGAAAAGGTTAGTCTTCCCCAGTATGGTCTCCAGTATGTTATCACTCAGTAATTTCTCCAGGTTCAAGAGAGAACTCACCGAGGTAACCACAAACCTACTTCAAACTCTAGGATCTAACCTTTCTAGGGTTCAGAGAGGGCTCTCTCTTTAAAGTTTAACTTTGTTTTGATTTATGTTTTTAGGCTAGTTATGATTGAACAATTGGTTTTGTTTTAAAGGTTTTGGTGGGTAAAAATCACTTAGGATTAAACTCAGGAGATATCTACTTGTCCATTGGGCTATGGAGTCTAAGTCTAGATAGTAGTAATAGAAGGCAAGGACAAAAGGGTACAAATGTATTCAGGTCCAGGTAGATAACCCTCAGAGATTTGGGGAAAGTTTTTTGATGAAATGGAATGATCAGGATAAAAGGGCAATGAAGAATCCTTTGATCCGGAAAATGGAAGAAGGAGGCAGGGGTCAAACGGGAGTAGGAGCAATGAATAATTGATAACACCAGAAATCAACAGAAAACATTTAAATGGTAACTTAGTTAAAAACAGGGAGCAAAAGTCTAGTCTTGTAGTAATATTCCTAGTTACACATTAAGATAGATCAAACACATAATGAATTGCATGAAACTCAGAAAAGACACAATGACAAGAAGAGGTGTAAGTCACTTTTCAACTTATTGCAAGAATCCTGAATTATGATGCCACTTTAGCTTTTTCTAGTCTGCTACTTTGAATTAAACACATGAAAGCCTCCAATGTATCAGACAAAGTCTATAGTAATCTTAGCAATTTTATTCCACCCTAAAATAATTCAAAGAGTGAAATATTTATACAAATTCTAAACTAGAATATCTTGAAAAAATATCAAGATTGGTTTACAAATATCTCCAACTGTTTTACATAAATAGAACTTAAGTAAAGGACACTCAAAACCAATGCATCTATTTGGCACTATTTTTTATGGATAGGTGATGAAAAAGAGTAGAATTCAAATTTGATCTCAACTCTTAGTTGATGATGAGGCATCCAAGTCAATAACAGTTTCCTTTCTTTGTGCATTCTGCTCCAACGATTCTGCAAACTTGGGGTCCAATGATACCTTTTTATTTCTCAACCAGAAACAGATATGTAAAAATTGAAAGAGGTTATTGTAGATGAACATGTTTTTGAGATAAACCTCTCTAATTTTCCTAAATTTATGTTCCAGTTGTTCACAACAGGCTCTGCAAAAATATGTGTAAAACAGAGTTTTACAGAGTTTGAAAAATAGGCTGTAAAGATGCACATGTATCTTTCATTTTCTAATAGAGGTGTACAAATTGAGATAGGTTTTTTTATAAGGATCTCTTAGGAACAAAAACCTCCTTTAGTTTTGTAAGATGTATTTATGATTGGCCACCATACTCTCTTCAAAATTATTACCTAACAGGAATTTTCTGCAAAACGTTATTTCCAATATTGTTTAATATTTCCCAACCCATAATGGTTGTTAGAAACATGAGAGAGGTTTTTGTAGTTGGACATCTAAAGAACATAAACCTCCTTCAGTTTTACAAAATTAATCTTTTATTGGTCGCAATAGTTTCTTCAAAACAATGACTTAAACAGGAAATTTTTGCAAAAATGTTCCTTCTTGTTATGTCTTCATCTTTTAATCCTTTTGTTCTTTTAACTGTTTTTACTTTCACTTTGGATAAACTTCATTGTTGTTGGTGAAAATATTTTCATCTCTGTTAACCATTACTGACTTTTTTTTTACTTTTACTGTTTCACCTTGACTGCTCTGTAACTTTGTTTTAACTTTCACTCTGACTTTTACCTGATACAGTTTAACTCTGATGCTCTTTGACTATTCTGTTTCACTGTCATTGTGAATTTTGATTTCACTTTTACCATTCACTGTGCACATTTCATCATTATGATCTTTCTATAACTTGATTTTATTCTTTCTTTGTATACAATTTGTTTGTTGAATGAAGCTTTTGAATTAAAATCTGAGAATTTGGAGCAAACAATTTTGTCAACTAGAATTGAAACTGTTGGCCCAATTTCTTATTATGATAATAACCTGTAAAAATCAAACAATTTGTTAATGAAACAGAGGTCTGCAAGGATGTGATTGAAGGCTTTTAAAAGACCTGTGGAATGAGATCTGTCTGTGGAGGTTTAACTCTTTTTTTGGGGCATTTTGGACTAACTAATGCAAGCTTAAACTGTTTGCAGGAGTGAATTTTCTTTATCAGAGGATATAAACTGGGATAAGATAGAAAACGAGGGTTTTCTGAATAGATTTTCTGCACAAAGGGTTTTTAGGATATCTAAAAGCTTTAAACCCCTTTCTGTATGTGAAATTAATCTTCAGAGGTCAGAAATTTGAGGAAATTGGCTAAACAAGTGCTTCTTTCGGACTAGGAAATTTCTGGGAAAAATTGGCCAGGGTTTGGCCTTTTTTTCGGGCTTTTTAAGTAATTTCTTTGGTCATAAACCCTTAATTGAAAACCGGGTTCTGTGATTATGGGTATAAAATTTCAAATTGCACGCTTTGATTGGTCGAAAAATACTTTAAGATGTAGGTATTTGGCTTCTTGAAAGGTTCTGCGAGGATCTTATGGTCGATTTTGAAGTCTCAGCAGGAAAAATAGTGTTCAGGGGTTTTAACACAATCGGGCGGCTCCTTCTGCATTTGAAATGATAAATAAAATGTTAAAATTAAACTTTATCAAATGTTTTATGGTCTGTTTTAATCTCGATTATGTGCATTGAATGCAAGTCAATTCCATGGCGGGTAAGCAGTTTAAACAGCGAAACCATGAGGAGGTTATTGCGTGCATTTCAGGTGGTAAATGGTTTTCTTTCAAATGCACATGATCAAATGAGAAGTTGACACATTAAAGAGGGTGGAATGGGCAAAACAACCTATTTCACGTCCATTTCTCATTTGAGTGGACGATTAGCTTCTGTGCGTGATATCAATCTGGGGCCATTAGATCTGTGGCTCGAGCGCGAAGGGTTGAGATTTAAAGGAAAGTTGTGGCTTAACAAAGGTGGGACCGGGATCTCTTTATGCAGGGCGGCAGTTAAAAAATACGTTTTAAACCTTTATAAAATATGAACAAAACAAAGGTTTTACACATGTAATTCGGGGTTTATGTATAGTTTAAATATGTCGCGGGTTAATAATATGAAGTGTGAGGCTTCATATGGTATGGCGGATATGAATAATGACGGGTTTAAATTTTATTTAGAACAAACCTTAGTCTTATTTTAATCAAACTTTGGGATAGAATTTTAGGCGGCAAGTGCATATATAAAGCGAAATGTTTATATAGAGGTGAGAGTCGGCTTGTTATGTGCAGTTGAGTAAGTAACTCGGGTTAACTTTATGTAAAGCATGGGGCTTTACTTAACAGGAAAAATGAAATGGGGATGGTTTTCAGCTTTGCAACGTTAACCTTAGCCTTAGGTTAAATGCAGGAAAAGGTGACTTTTCTTACAAAAAGGTAGATTATTTAATGGTGGTGCTTCTAAGCTTTTTAATCTTTATAAAATGATAAAATATCATCCAAAAATTAGGTTAAAACGCTGATGAGCGAGGTATTATATTGTATTTTAAAATACATAGAATATGTTCCAAAACTCATTGTCACGATTATTGTATTATATAGATTTAAACCTTGTGAATGGTTTAACAACTATAGGGGGCGGGATATTTACTTAATGTTCGTTTTAGACCAAAGGGTGCTTTATTTGGGTTTTATTTCAACATGTGAATAATAATTTTGGTCCAAAATCTTTATAATAGTGGGTTTTTTGGGATATTTAGATATAGGGATTTATAAAAATAGGATAAGGTGTAGTTTAGGGAATTAATAAACTAAGCTAGAAGTTAATATGACAAGGGGAAAGGAATACACAAAAATACACAAAATGACTAAGTGAATAAATAAAGCAAAGCTTGTCATTTCATCATTTCACCAATTTTCTTAGGATAAAGTATTTTTGAGGGTTTTGTATGTTTTATGAATGAAGGAAGTTAATTAGATGGGGTTTTATGTTTCATTAAGTAAGAATAAGTCTTTACTTATGAAAACAAGTTAAAATGTATGAATGAGGGATAAATAATGGTAAAAGGGGATTTTGTCATAAGAACTCAACATTTTCCACTATCTAGTCATCGAGCCTTGGGTCCGGTCCCAACAAAAGTCGGAGAAATGCTCTGAGCCTATTTGACTGTTAGTTTAGAATACTACATACTTACAGGAGAGGGGAAATTAGTGATTTTTTTCCCGGTGATGAATATTACATGCTTTCTTCCACTTCTTTCTACCTACCCAACATTACTCTAACATTTTTTCTTCCTTTTGGCAGATGCATTTAGGCTTGCAACCTTGAAACATTTATTCTTTTAAAGCAATAAAACTATCTAAATCTACCTTATTTCATCTGAGGGCTCAAATTAAACTGTTGAGCTCCTCATTATTTTCTACCTAACTAATGATTTGTCAGAATTAAATTGTCTGACAAATATTTATTCATTATCTAAAACATGGAAATTGAAAACATGACAAGTCAAGATTAAACAGTTTAACTCATCATGGATTATGGCATTTATTGACACTCTGCCATAATCATTTATTTAACAAAAAAAGTAAAAAGTAGTGGCATTTGAACTTGCTCACTTTCATGTCTTATTTTCATCTTTTTCTTTTGGGGTCTATATTTTCTAAGTCCTTTGATCTTTCTTTTAGGACTTTTTACCCTCTTTTTTTTATTTTTTTTATTTTTTTATTATTTTTCAAAATATGGGAAAATAACTTGCAGAAAGCAAGGTTTGTACATATTTTACAAGACTATCAAAATTCAATTCAAAATTATGAATCCTATATTTATAGGACCCTAACAGGAGGAAAGGACACTAGGGTTGGATCAGGGTAGAGAAAGGTCTCGGGTTGAGTCTGGTTTGATAAGGAACCCTTCTCAGGGACAAGGTTTTTCTTTTTTGGAGAATTTTCTCTTTTCGCAAGGAAGCGAAGCGGCTAGTACAAGCCTGGTCTTAGCTGAGGGTATCCCGTGATCCTCAAGAAACCAAAGCCAGTCGAGCAGAAGACAGGAGAGGCCTCCCCTATTTTCGGCAGTAGAAGGTGGAGTAGGAGGATCATCTGGCAGTCATAGAAGAACCTGCCAAGAGGGTTTCCAAGAGCTGGGAGCTAGGGTTCTGGAAAGGGAAGTCTGTAATTCAGCAAGAGAAAGGTGACCTGCGTCGCCTTTAGCAAAAGTTGCAGATGTTCTCGAAAACCCTGTGGAAGGAGAGGAAGGAGGAGGAAGCGGGACTACTGGATCCAAGAGGAAAAAGAAAAAAGCCATTAGGAAGAAAGAGGAACACCCTTGTTGTGTTCTCGGAGTAGACATCTGTATAGACGAAGTTATGGAAGCCATTGAGACTATTCTTGTGGGCCGGGTCCGTGGAAGTAAATTTTCGGCAAACTATATCATTGAGTGGACCAATTCGGAATGGAAGGATGCTCTAGGGAAACCTATGGAAATCAAAGCTCTGGCCAAGGGCTGGTTTAGCCTGAAGTTTGAACGGAAAGAACACTCTGATTAGGTAATTGCAAGAAATGGTGTTTTGGGAAGAGGCCAGTACTGTTCCGAAGATGGACTCCACTATTTGACGCTCAGAGGGAAAATATGGAAGAGTCTCCTGTATGGGTTAAACTACCGGGACTCTCTCTTCCCTTCTAGATAGACTCTACCTTTCAGTCCATTGGAAATACTCTAGGACAGTTCTTAGAAGTTGATACATCCTTCAAAAAATCAAGGGATCTGAGTGCGGCCAGGATTCTGGTAAATTTAAACCCTCAAGAAGGTCTAGCAGATGAAATGTGCTTGAAGTACAAGGATTATGAGTACATTCAAATCTTGGATTATGAAAATTTTCCATTTCGATGTCACAGGTGCCACAAGTATGGGCACCTGGAAAAGGACTGTCCTCTTGGCCACCACCGTAGAAGAAAGAAAAAGAAGTTGAATCGGGAGGCTCACCCAACAGCTGAAGCCGAAGAGAATCGGGATCCTGAGGAGGAATTGATGGAAGAGGTAGAGGATCAGGACACTACGATGGAGGAACTAGTGCCATTAGATTATCAAGGAAACCTTCCAAGTCATCAGGCTGTAGATCTGGCTCTGCAGTATTCTCAGGCTCAAAATCCTCCAAGAGAATAAGAGGCAGAAGTTGCACCTCTGGAGGGTACGCTTCTTATCTCTTATCCTTCTTCTGTTTCTTTCATGTGCTCTTCTATTTTCGATCTATCAAAGCTTGGTCCCTCCAGGCCCAAAGAAATGGAACATATTCAATTGCATGAAATTATAGAGGCTCTTGATAGCATTTTCAATTCTCTTCCTCCTTCCTCCTTGCCCTCCCCTATTGGTTGTGTCCCTAAGCCTAACCCATCCCCACCGGGCCTCCCTGAGAAGCCTCCTTATAACCTAAGATCCCTGGTGAATAAACCATGGAGAAGAGAAGCCATAGGAGGGTTGGAATCAAATCTTGTCCCGGTTGGGCCTAGAAAGCTGAGAGGAAGGAAATCAAACCTCTCAAAGGCCAAAATAAAATCAAAACTTGATATTGCGGATGGGAAGCAGAGGTCTCCCTCTAGGGTGCTTAGAGCAATGCAATCACCCTCTCATGGTTACCGATGATTATTCTCTCCTACAATTGTAGGGGTTTGGCTAGTCAACCTAAAAAACTAGCTTTAAAGGAATTGATGAAGTCATACAATACAGATGTCTTGCTTCTCCAAGAAACATTGGGCCAGGCAGAGGAGGTAAAGGGCATTCTCTCAGGAATGTTTCCTGGCTGGGTGTTCCACGCCTTGGATGCCCAAGGAAGATCAGGGGGATTAGCCACGATTATTAACACTGTAAAATTGAAGGATTTGTCTACTTGGGGATTAGAAAATTCCTTGGCCTTGGAAGTATTTTCAAACAAGCTCTGTCACCCTCTTCTATTACTCAATGTTTACAGGCCCTGTCTGGAGAGAGTGTAGTTTTGGGATACTCTTTTTGCTAAATCTTTTATGAAGAATCCCAATCTTATTTTGGGAGGTGATATTAATTTTTCTTTGGGATTATCAGAATCCTAGGGACCTTCTGCGAGGGCAGACCAGTTTACTGACTTCTTTAAAACAAATTTGCTTCATCACAACTGGTGGATGTCACTCTAATCAAGCCCAGACCCACTTGGAGAAATCGAAGATTAGGAGACGAGTGGGTGGAAGAAAAATTGGATAGGTTCCTCCTTTGTGAAGATTTTGTGGCTAGGATCTCTGTTTTCAGACATTGGGTCGAGGAAGGGGGACTATTAGACCATCTTCCCATATTCCTTGAGATTAAAGGCTCGTAAAGAAAACCGGGAACTGCTTTCAAATTCAATTCCCTCTGGCTAAAAGACGAGACATATAACAATTTGTTCTATGCCAGCTGGAGGAAGAATAGACCAAGGGACCCTGGAAACATGTGTAAGCATCTTATGGAGAATCTGAAAAACATGAAGAAAGCAACCCGGGAATGGGAAAATCAGAAATTATTAAAAGAGGAGGAGTTAAGGAAGGTCAGTGAGGAACTTGATCATCTTGAAAGGCCGGAAGGGGCAGGATACTTAAATATTGAGTTAAGAAATAGGATAAGGGAGTTGGAAACGGTAAGGAAGAAAATATTGTTGGAAAGGGAAGAAAGGTGGCGCGTAAAAATCAGGGCTATCTGGCTGCAAGTGAGGGACAAAAACACAAAATTATTCCAGAACTATGCAAAAGGAAGGAAAAATATAAACACTATTTGGGAATTGCAGATGGAGAATGGTGAATGGACCCATCCTTTTGAAGACCTCTCCTCGTTAAGAGTAATTCATTTTAAAACCCCCTTCAGAGCTCCAGAAGAAGCCTCAATAGCTGAAGTAATAAGGGTGGCACAATTTTTCTCCAGTTTCATAGATGAGAAATGAAATAATAGCATAATGGAGCCGGTCTCAAAGGAGGAGGTAGAAGATATCCTAAAATCTTTGCAGAAGGATAAAAATCCTGGGCCTGATGGATGGACAGTTGAATTTTTTCAGCACTTGTTTGAATTTTTGGGAGAAGACCTGGTAGAAGTGGTGGAAGAGTCTCCAACTTGGGCAAAATTTACCAGCCTTTTAATGCTACTTTCTTAGCTCTTATTCCTAAAAAGGAACACCCTGTATCTTTTGATGACTTTCATCCCATCTCTCTTTGCTCTTGTATATATAAGATCATCTCTAAGGTCATAGCCACCCGTCTTAAACCTTTCCTCTAAAGAAACGTCTCGTTGGAACATTTTGGCTTCCTGGATGGAAGGAAAATTCATGAGGCTTCAAGGTAGCTCAAGAAACCCTCCATAGCCTTAAGAGAAGCAAGAAAAAAGGAGTTATAGTTAAAATTGACTTGTGTAAGGCTTATGATATAATCAGTTGGATGTACTTGAGGTTGCTAATGACTCATCTTGGTTTCATGTTTGACTTTATCAATTGGGTAATGAGTTGTATCTCTTCTTCAAGTATTGATTTGTTGATAAATGGTGCAACAACATGTTTTTTCAATCCATAAAGGGGTATTTGAAAAGGTTTTCCTCTCTCCCCCCTCCTGTTCTTATTGGCAGCAAAAGGACTAAACATGATGATTCACGAAGAAAAGAGGAGAGGGGAACTAAAAGGAATTGAAGTGGTTGTGAATTTATTTTTCACCCATATGTTGTTTGTCGACAGCATTCTGTTGTTCAGTGATGGTATCCTGGAAGATTGCAGGCATCTAAAGGAGCTGCTGGAAATCTTTCTAAAAGCCACGGGCCTTAGCATAAATAGTCAAAAGTCATCCCTGACAATGGTTGGTCTGATGAGGGCTAAAGTGGGCAGAATCGAAGGAATACTCCAGTTTAAAGTAAAATCCCTCCAGGACACCTTCAAATACTTGGGGTTCTTCCTTAAGCCAAAATCATACTTGGTACAGGATTGGAAATGGCTCATTTCAAAAATTGAGGCAAGAATGAAACATTGGAGCTTCAAATGGTTATCAAGAGCAGGAAGGCTTGTGTTGATAAAATCGGTTGTGATGGCCATTCCGGTATACTGGGTAGGATTATCATGGGTCCCTAAGAGCATCCTCTCTTCAATAAACAAAGTGTGCAGTAGATTCTTATGGACGAGATCTAAAAAGGATCATGTGACACCTTGGGTGGCTTGAGAGAAGATAGTAAGGCCGAAAGCATGGGGAGGTTGGGGAATAAAAGAATTAGCCTCTTTCTCAAAGTCCTTGGCAACAAAACTAGCATGGAGGCTAATCACCTTAGATAATCTTTGGACAACTGTCACAAAAAGGAAATACATTGATCCTATGTCAACTCAGGATTGGCTGAGATTGCCCCAAAAAAAATCTAAAAACTCATCAATCGTGTGGAAACCCACCATTGCCTTGGTCAATATCATCGAACAGGGTCTAGCTTGGCAAGTGGGGGATGGAACCAGGGTTCGGCTGGGTCGTGACCCCTGGGTGGGCTGCTCTGGGAACTACACTCTTACTAGAGAACTCATTGAGTTGTTGGACCTTAGAGGTTTCACCAATCTGAGGCAAGTTGCAAATTTTGAATGATCAACATTGTGGATACAAGGATGGATGAATGGGGACGATCTCCAGCTTGATGAAAGATGGTTTGAGGAATGGGAGACATACATGATGGATCTTCAAAATTGTAATGTTAGGATATAGGATAAGAGGGATGAACTCAGATGGGTCCATTCCCCATCGGGGATGTACTCTCCAAAGTTTGGCTATAGCTGGCTTATGTCAGAAAGAATGGGGTGCTCGGGAATAGTGGTATAAACCCTTGTGGGAGCTAAAAAGACCAGTAAAAAAAAGGTTGTTTTTCTAGTGCATTCTCCAGAAAAAGGTTCCCACTTGGGATTTTCTACAACAAAGTGGGAAGATTGGTACTGGCTGGTGCATTTTGTGTAAGGATAGTCCTGAAATTGTCCAACATCTATTTCTCACACGTCCTTTCAACATCAGCCTTTGGAATGAATCTCTAAGGCTGCTCAAAATTCCTTAAAGATGGGGAGGAACAGAGATACAGGAAGCCTGGCAAAGGTGGTGGCAAGAAGCACCTAACGAGAGGGTCAGGAACATCCCTTTGCTGATAGCTTGGGGAACCTGGATCGCTAGGAATCGTGCTATATTTAAAGACTCTCTTTTTCCCATCAACAAATTGGCAGCAGAAGGAGTTTCCATCTATGAATATATTCCAATACCCCAACAGTCTCAACAACCACAAGTCATTCAACTGGAACATTAAGGGGAACATCCCATGGGCCTATTTTGAAGGGGCCTTAGACCCCCAGGATAGATGTGGAGCGGGTCTGGTCATTCATCTCACTGCTGTGAAAATTCTCAAAGCCTCGATTGGACTGGGTCAAGGGACAAATAACTTTTCAGAGTTAAAAGCCTTACATCTTCTTTTATGTTGGCTTTCTCTCTTAAGCTGTAGAGAGGTTCAGATTTTTGGAGACTCACTAAAAATTGTCAAGTGGTTCAATGGGACTCAAAGATGCATAAATTATATCTTGCTTCTGTTACTTAATGAGATATCCAGACTAAAAACTTCTTTTAACGAGATATATGTTTGCCACATTTACAGGGAGCGGAACCACGAAGCAGACCTTCTTTCTAAGGAGGGCATTCGACATGATATGGGGCACTGGATAGCTGTAGAAGTCGAAGATGAGCTGGTTCGGAACCTCGAACAGCCTGTTTTCAACTAAAGTGTTATTTCTGCTATTGTTTTTTCTCTTTATTTCTTACAGACATTTAGACGCTTTTATTAAAAAAAAAAAATACAAAATACAAAACAAAAACAAAAAAAAACAAAACAAACAAACAAACATATTTCAATTTGTCTCTGTTTCGGACTGTTTTCCTCGATGAGGAGGTCCGAGAGACAAAAGAAAATCAGTATTGTAACAAACTTATAATGGTCTTTTTGTACAAACTAGGCCGGTGTCTACCACCTAGTTTTTTTATCCAAAGGGGCTCCAATATGGTTCTGTCTTTTATGCACTTCTTTTTCGAGCGATATTCCTAGCAAGGAAGCCAGGGGGTGCAAAAATACGTGGAGTATATACTCAATAAGTGACTAAGGCTATGAAATGAGGGCTTTCTCAAAATCAACAGCAATAACTCCATCTCTCTTCCGTAAATGGAGGGAAATACAGATTTTTAAATGCATCTTGCATATACTATGTAACTTTCTATGACTTAATAGATGGTTCGATTTTTTCTTTGGAAAAAAAATTACATATAATGAAGACAAGCTCTTAGCCAATTAAAAATAGTTTTAGATATTATTCTAAAACCAAAAAATCAACTCAATGAAGATAATATTTGCAAAAAAATCAATGTCCATTTTGATGATAGATAAAGCTACTTCTAGTTAAATCATGGACTTTTTAGTATTGTGTCATTTCAATTTTATACATGAAACCAAATACTACCATTAACTTCAATTTAATTTTTTGCCAAAAAAACATTTAACTTTTCTATTTACACTTTGTTTATCACATAAAACTTTAATCAACTTTTTAATCAAATATTCATAGTTAAATAACAATAATTTGTCAATTAGGTTTATCTTGGGTGATTAGGAGGAATGATCCTCACTGTGGTAGTGCATTCGGCGCATGGGCGGACGAAATGCACTATGCTTAGTAGGGAGGTTGCTTACCTACAAGCAAGTCACAGGTCAAAGTGTTTTGTCAAACGTTAGTGGAACAATTTCAACATGTAATAAGCTAAGTTAAATGGAAACATATCATGCTACATAAATAATGAAATAAAAACAAAACAACAAACACAAGAAACACGCTCAATAGAGAAAACACACTAATAACTCAACAATGGAGAGCTTTCTCCCTTTATTAGGTGCTGGTGGTAGTAGAATATAGAATGCTAAATCTCTTGTAGTGGATCCTTCGAGCTACGGAGCTCCAGTATCCAAGACAAGGGGGTCTCTTCCCCTCAATTTTTTAGTAAGCCTCTCTTCCCTCTCAAAGGATGGTAGATCGACGGACACGTGGTGAACTCTTCTCTCTTGGATTGAGGCGTTGGTGGCCAACAAATGAATCCTTTCAATCCTCTTGTTATTGGACAACACAAGTTGGTTTTCCAATGAGCAATTTGGCCAACATAACAATGTGTCTCCCATTTCTCTTCCAATGGTTGGCTTTTTTAGACAAATTTCAAATTTTCCCTCCCTCTCTTTGATCCAAAATGGATTCAGTTTTTCCTCCAGATAAAAGTCTTCAAATGCATATTAAAATAATATCAAGTTAAAGTGCTTGTCAACAGGATTCCAACGGTGCAAACGGCACATAAAACCGAGTTCGTATGACGAAGATATGGCAAGTCAAAGTTTATGACAAATTAGAGCAAAATGGAAAAAGTCAAAGTCAACGATCAGATGATGTCAACAAGACACATGTAGTCCCGGGAATATGCCACATTTCCAAG